>JAJJWW010010434.1:0-117169 GCA_023531295.1 Papaver armeniacum
TGAGAAATCCTCAGAGAAATCCAAAGGAATTAGTCAAGACTCACACCCGGACAAGGTTTCAGTCAACATCGTTTGACGGACAGAGTCAAACAGGTCAATCCTAGTTGGAAGGGAGCCATGCTGAAATGACTGAAACGCCCTTTAGGTGGTTAACTTAACCATCTGAATCATCTACCCATTTTAATTTATACGACTTTGGAATAAGCTACCCACTTAAACTTATACGACAATCGATCAGCGTTACCAATTTATTTTATAAGACGAGTGTAAGTAATTTACCGATTTATTTTATACAACCAAAATGATATGTGTTTATTCTTCGTGTCATTTGCTATGAAGAAATGTTATGATATTACCAATCCCTTGTTATGTCTGCTATATCTATAGCACAAACTGATCATACTTAGAGTTTGCAATGTGAGTTTCCATAACTTATAAGTTGTAAATGCATACATTCCTCCAAATCCTTCCTTACTCCTTAATCCTTGTACATTCAACTTCAAAATTTTGTAGATTTGCATTTCAAAGAAAGTGAAATGTATTAGTTCTGAGGAAAGCAATTCTGGCCGGCAATGACAATTACAAGGAAAGCTTAATTACTGGCAGCAATGACAATTGCGGGAAAAAAACGATTTTTTGTCTATGTGCGTTTTTGTGTTAATAACAAAATGGAAGGCTTAAATCGTTATTACTGACTAAATAAAAGGATATATCAGAAGAGATTTAGGGGCATATTTTGATTAAAGAGCTACTGTAATGGCTTAGTGCTAAATATATGAAAGTCACATATGTATTTGAGACTAATCCTTTTTCACTCGGTTTGTTGAGAAAATTCTTACCCTTTCTTACTCTACACGACTTCCTGAGCCACCATCTCGGAGGTAGGATTTCTCTAGTTTCCCAGTCTTCATATTTTCTTTCATGGGGATTAGCTTAGTTGTGTATCTCTTCCATCTTCCAATAACACCGACATCAACACCTCGCTAGAACCAGAACCCTGTTAGCCAAAATCATGTCCTTCTTAAGAAAGTGTTATATGCAAATACCACCAATGATAGTTTATTGAATTAGATAGTACTAGATTACGCGCGCGGTGGCAGTAGATAAACAAATGACATAATTGAAAACCAACACAAAGTGATACGCGTGAAAACACAAGCGCACCTATCCTAGTATCAAAGACCAACACACGGATGTAACTCTTGTACGAGGATGACGACAGGCACGTGGCGGCGAGAAAACGCAATCGAGGATTGTTGGATTTGATTGCAATAAGTGAAAAGTGTTGGCAATTTATATGCAGTCATTTATTGTCTTTCCTGTTCGTTCGCCACACTGTTATCATCAGTGATAGGTGTAGAATACACCGTATTTACTATATAGAGTTTATGCTTTCTTTGCTATTTTTCGTGTGAATTATGTATTTTATGGTTGTTTTTGAGTTATTAGATACTTGGGAGTCGCACTGAGAGCAAAGAAGAAGAATCCGTGTCTTTTGAGCGAGAAAGGGAAGGATTGTCCTTTGCCACGAGCTAATATTTATCGGGAGCATAATAGAGGAAAAGGAGGCTGTCATTATTTGGTGCCCAGGTACCCCTTATCTACCTCACTAAGGTGGATGTATCCGATCCCGTCCTATTCCTACACACCCCTAAGTTTGAGCAAATGATTTCTTTCAATCACTCACTCCACTAACTCGGAGAAAGCCATTGCGGTACATTGCAAAAGAGGAAAAATCGATTTCATACAAATTCAAATTCATGAGTAGAGAGTTCAGGGAAGATGAAGGTGGTATTGTGATTGGGTTGAATTGAATTTAGGAGTTAGCAACAGGAAGAGGATGATGAAGCTCATATGAAGAAGAGGATTTTGTGGTTGATTGCAACAGGGAGATGAGATTCGATATTCCAGAATGAGTGTCTCTTAATCTGGTGATGTGGTTCTTGATGGATTCCTTGTCAATGAGCTGTTGATAAATTTCAGATTAATCGAGTGGTTGCTGGTGAATCTGAAGCTCAACTGAGATGGGTATGAAGAGAGGGATGTTATGCTGATACTGTGAAGAACAAGGATGATTTGAATTTGGGGATTCTGAGTTAGGGTTCTACGGATTGTGTTGGGCTTGGTTGCTTGAGGGATCGAGAAGGTGGATTAAATAGAGATTTGAAATGGGGCTTTCTTTGTGGTGGTTAATGGAGAAGATTTGAGTCATTGCGGGTGGTGGTGGGTCTTGATGGGCTCCTTTGTGAAGGAGGATTAGAGTGAACAAGGACGGGGAATCAAATCATTCTTTGCCATTATTAGCGGTGGTGTTGAATGGCTTGGAATGAGCTTCGGGGAATGGTGTTGCCTTGGTTGAGGTGATGATCTTTGTGTCACGAGGGCTGGTGGAGGTTGAATGAGCTGATTCAAGTGATGTGACATGGCTTATGCTGGTGAAGCTCAGGCATGAGTTCAGGTGAAGCAATGGCATAGCAGTGGTGGCCTGAGTTGAGCTAAAATCCTACAGCAGAGGGAATGAAGTGATGGTTGGCAATGGATTGTATGGATCAAGTAGTAGCTGGGGTTCTGGGCTGGTGTTATGGCTGTGTGCTTGTGTATTTTGCAGGCCTGGAATTGGAGCTTAGTTACAGGCAGTGATGCTAAAGGGTGATACAGGGTGGTAGTGTGCATTACGGGGAGTTGAGATCTTTGGCAAAGGCAATTGCATTTGGTGTTCTTTGTGTGGGAGCGGTGCATGTGAATGTGAATCTTGATTCTGAGGTTTGCATTCAAGTGGTCAGGTTGTGCAATGGCGGTAGAGAAATTTGGTGTGGTAGTCCTGGTCTTTGTTATGGTTGGTGCGGGTTGATTGCGGGGACTCTAGAGTATGGCAAGTGGGTGAGGGTTATTGTTGGCTTTGAAGTGCTATTGAAGCTACAAAGAGGCTGCACTATGAAGCTGCGATCCGGTGGATACAGGGCAATGTGTAGGTGATGGCGAAATGGACTTGATGCTTGCAAAGGAATGTGAGATGTGAAGGTGAAGGCACATTGCGGAGTGCGGGTTAAGGGCCGGATTGTGTTGAAGCGACGACGAGGGATTACGAGAGAATAAGGAGTTCTTCGGGCTGGTTGTGTTGATAGTTTGAGCTCAAGGTGTTTGTAGCTCAGGCCAGTGAATGGAATTGGAGTTGATATTAGGATAACCTGAACTGCATCATTGCAGGGGTAGTGCAGTGGAGTTATTGCGGTTGGAGGTGGTGCAGAATGGGTATTGCAATGTAAGTTGCGAGAGAGATGATGGTGCGGTCTTGTGAGTTGTGTTGCGAGGTGAGCAGGGGGGATAGTAAGTGAGGCCTTTGCAAGTTGCGGGGAGATCTTGAGAAGATGTAGTGGTAGGCTGCAGGAACAAAGTTGGATTTCAGGTGGTTGGAGTTGTGGTTCAGCAATGAAGTTGTTCACTGAACTTGAGTCATGGAGCTGCAGGCAAGGGAAGTATAAGGTGCATGTTGCAGTGGTTGGTGCTCAAAGCTCATGGTGGTGCTGTCGTGCAATTTCAGTTGGAGGTGTCCTTGAGTTTGTGACCATGGAGATGAGGTTATGCTGAAATTGATAGCAATCAGAGTTGCAGCAATGCATGAGCTTGATATGAAATTGAGACTGGTATAGTTGCGAGCGGGGGCTCATGGTTTGGGACTTGCGGTGCGAGGAGTGAAATGATGAAGGAGTAGCAACATAGCGGCTAAGCCGTAACAAGAGTTGCAGAAACAGGGAAGCACAGCCATCTGGGCAGTGCACAAAACTGCACAACTGCAACAAATTGGCACAAAGGCGGAACCGATCCGAGTTAGCTAGGCCGACTCGGTTCGACTCGATGTTTGACCCATTTGACTCCATCCGACCAAGGTTGACCGATCCGAATCGTTAACCCGAGTTGACTCGGTCCCGACCCGTTGACCCGGTGACCGGGGCGGACTTTCTTGGTCACCGGAGCCGATTTCGGCGACTTTCCAGCCGATTTCCGGCCACAATCCGAACTTCCGCTGACCGATTTTGGGCGTATTTTCTACACGGGTTTCTCTTTCTTGTGGGCTTGGTGGACTCTCACCTAATGGACTTTGAAGACTTGACCTAATTTTGGAAGGAGAGAAAGGCTATAAAAGGGAGGTTTTCTACAACACATGATAGATCTTTTTTTTGGAATTCTTTTGGAGAGCCACTTTTGTTTTACGCTTCTAGGGTTTGGTTTTGTTCTTCTTCTTCCTTGTTTATTATTGAATATTGATGATGATGAACTCCATAGCTATGAGTAGCTAAACATCTTATTGGTTATGGGATAAAAGTTGATTTCTCAACATGCTTTTGATTCAATGAATTAGTTTTGTCTCAGTAATTATTGTTTGTGATTCACAATTAATAGTGTTATAAGATTTGAAAACTTGTTAGGTTGAGTCCGGAATCAATCCGATTTGTGTTCATCTCTAGAGCTATATTAGGGTTTTCAATACGAAAAAGTTGTTTATCCCCTATTCTAAGTAGCATAATTGTGGTTAGTGCTTGTAGTGATACATCCTATTAGTCACAAGTGAATCATAACTTTTGTTAAAACGTCTAGTGCTTTTACACATTCGTTTGCATTGATGAGTCTTATTCCATAAATCTTAATGCTTTTAGGGAGTTAAACTTAATTGTGCTTTTACACTTTAGGTTGCTTTAAACGAAGAATTCACATATGCATCTTTTAATGTGGTTGTGATGAAAACAGGGAATTAACGGGTTATACTTGCGATCAAGATATCCTAGGACTTTTAATAAATACGAGATTAAATACCAATTCTAATCATTGATGAAAATACATGTTTGTGAATGATACTATCCCTTGACCAATATCTTCTCCTTATTGATTTCTAAAATTATTTACTTCGCTTCCAACTACTTTTATTTCTTAAACAACAAACATACCTTGGGTTACTTTAGAAACTGAAATTTACATAACAACAAACGTCTCTCTGTGGATACGAACTCTTCCTTACCTTGTGCTTCATTTAAATTTAGTGCGTAAGAAAGTGAAATTATTTTTGACGGATTGACACACGATCAATCAGCCTATCGAAAACTAAAATAAAAATAAAAAATAACCAAACTTAAAAACGCTCACGAAGCAATTATGCTTGTATGCCTAAAATTATCACCCCATGTGTCGATACTCTTTATATGCGTATCAACAGTTGGAAGATATCTTCAAAGACAAATGGATACTTTGGTCTTTTGAAATAACGGAGTGGTATAACGACTAGACCTTAGCTTTACTCCTCTTGTTCATCTGTCTCTTCTTTTTTTGTTAATCAGAAAATTCATAGCTTAGTTTGTTTCTGTTGTTTCTTTGGTAGATGGCGATTGAAGTGATTAAGAGAAGAAGTTCAGAGTCTATACTTCATTCAACATTAAGTTAAGAAGCTTCTTTTGATTCAATTACAAAATGTTTTTTTGTTTTTTATTAATCAATGATATGTGTGTGTTTGATTTTTGATTTGAAGAATGGGTTTGTCGCCTTGAACCTGTAATTGATTAAGAATGAGAAAAAAAGATTGGAAGTCCAGCTTTAGACCGAGAAATAGAAGAAACTTTGTTAATGTAAATGAAGGAGCAGCAGAGAGACAAGCTTAATTTGTTTGTTTTGATTAGGAATTTTGCTGGAATGGACATTTTAATCATTACGTAGTACTATTAACCATTTATAAGATCGTTGTACACCATTCTTAGCAAGTAAAATAATTTGCTGAGTTGACGACATTGAAGGTGGAAAGATATATAGACTGATAGAATTTGAGAAAGGAGAGTTGACTCACCGAGTTAGTAGCCAACTGAAGGAAATGGATTAAAACAAGTGGCAGTGCAGCGTTACGGTTGGGTGGAAATAACTTCTTCTTCTCAAATGGTATATCGACATCTTCTCTGTATTTTCATTACATTCTTCTGTTGTAAATTCACATTTCTTTCACCCGACCACATATGAAGCTTTAGTCATTGAATTGGATAACCCATTAAGGTCTCGGTTGTGTCATACTCAATCAAATATGAAAAGCATCAACTGGATTAGTTCCATAGAATTGGCGTTTCACTCATGATTCACTGTCTCTCAGTCTCTCCAGCTCTCGATCTAAAGTTCCATCGCTCTAACTATCTTGTGAAGGTTCGAAGAACACGAATTGATACTATCGGTGGTACCGCCGATATCGGAAAAATGTAACCATAGTTTATTCATATTAACTATGATTGAGGGATAAACTTGGAACAAAAAAACAAAACTTAGAAAATCTTGACGGACAACCGATTTTGTCCGACAACTATAATTGACTCAACAGTTGGCGGTCTGGTAGGAAAAACCCAAACGTTGGGATTTCGACGAGGATATCCCAATTTATTTAAGGTCTTGTTATCTCTAATTTGCATATGTTCCTTGTTGTAGTGTACTAACTTATTTGGATTTGCATTTCTTTCCTGTTTTTTTTTTGTTTTTTATTTCCTACATAAATGAGTTTAAGATTGAAAATAAGAGAATACAAAGTAACAATGAGTTTAAGATTGAAAATAAGAGACTTTGTAGTGTATGTTTTTAAGAGAATACAAAGTAACAATTGGTTGAAAATAAGTTTAAGAGAATACAAAGTAACAATCGGTTGAAAATAAGAGATTTTTTTTATAGTGTATTTTTTTTTTCCAGTTTTTTTTGTTTTTGTATTTGATGTCACAATGAGTTTAAGATTGAAAATAAGAGAATGCAAAGTAACAAAAACATATACTATAATACCGAGAAATCCGGCAAGAAAAAGAGAAGGATTACCGGAATAAGACAAATATAAGTATGAACAAGATCGGATAAAATCGGAGGAAAATGGTGTTTCTTGAGATTAAAATTCAACCATTTGGTTTGTTTTCTTCCTTAGAAAGACGTTTTCCCAAAATAAGAGCGATTTGCTCAAACCTCTTGTAACTAGTGATGAAGCTTCCGTCGTCAAGAAATCACCGATGAAGATTCCGTCGCCGGCTAAGTTGATGATGAAGATTCCGTCACCGGAGACAACAAAGATGAAGATTTCATCGTTGGAGAGCATCAATATTGATTTTAAAACACAACTCAATAACCAATAATCGCCATTAAAGCGAAGATAAACCGTCATAATGGTGTAGATAAGCTAAAAACATAATAATAACTAAGCTAAAACTATTAACTAACCTAGAAAGCAAGGAACAACGAAGAAATTTGTAGAGAAGGGTTGTTGTTGATGGTTTTGTTGAAGAAAAAGAGGAAGTGAAAGAGTGGGGAAGGAGAAGAGAGAACTGGATTTGCATTTCTTAATGATGCAATTCCTCTTGGACATACTTGAAGTTGAAACTAGCTCCAAATATGGGACATGACAAATGCCACAATTAAATTATTGAATCAATTGACAGAAAATCAATTGTGTGATGAAAAGTGTTGATATTACATACATATAGTTGGAATCACAACCGACATTAAACAGAGAATGTGCCAAATTTTACACTGCATTATCCAGCACATCTACTGAAAAGGAAACCAAGCAGTGGATGGTCTCTCGAATTATGAGCGGATATTAGTAGACGGAAAGTCTCTCAACAACAATTTGGGACCACACGATCTCATCCTTCTTTTATTCTTAATCAAATTGTATTAAATGACTCTATGGGTACAACATAATCTTTGTGTAATTATTCTCTAGTTGGTTAAATAAATTTCATGCTTCAAAAAAAAAAAAAAAAAAACGAGATTCTTTTATGTTCGATTTAGACAAGTGTGTGTGGTGATAAAATTAGTTTCATTTTGAAAAATTATAATATATATATATCAAAGAAAGAGGACCCCTCACACTTTTATTCACACATTATCTCATATTTTGAATGTCAGTCTTTTTTTATTAAAACCCATTCGATAGGGGATTTGAAGCTAATGCTTTGAGGATACGTTCTTTTTATAAGCATATACATGTCTACCAAAAATGAGAACATTAATTCTAAGATGTATAATCACCGTCTACTACTTTGGAAATTAGCCGTCAAAATTAAAATTGGTTGGTTAAATTTCCATAATAACTAACTATTGAACATAACAGAATAATGTGTAACAAAATCCTTTACTCCGTATTATATAAATGTAGTGCATTAACTCATGAACATTTATTACTCTTTTCTCCTTATTTTCTCTTTCCTCCTCCCTTGAGATAATAGAAATATTCAAACCCTAATCGCCTCCTGCTCAGATTTGCTCCCATGGGGGCAAATATGAGCATATAATCACAAATAATTAACTCATCAATAGATCTACCCCACCCATGTCTACCATCTTTCTGTTGTTTTTATTAGTTTTTATTTGCTAGATTTAGGGTTTTTCTTCCACTGGTTTTTCTATCACCCTTGATCCTAATTCCTTTGTTGATTTCCTTGTTTAGGGTTCGATCTATCTTTTGTCGTTTTGAATCTCTGATTTCAGCAAACTTTTTAGGGCTTTCAATTTATTTTAGGTTTAGGTTTTTTTCAATTAAGTTTTCTTATTTTTCTGTCATGTTATCTTTGGGGTTTGTTATTAGGGGATTTATCTCAAAATCTTGTTGTTTGATCTGTTATTGCTTCGTCAAACCATGATGTTGGTTAGCTCAACTTGAGAGGTTTGTTCCCAAAGAACATTAATTTCAACAAGAACAAGACTAGCATTGAATACTTCAACAACATCAGCAAAGAAAGCTAAAACAACATCAACAGCAGTAACAACAAAAGCAATAATAACATCAACAGCAGCAACACCAGTCACTGAGACTTACAAAGCCACTTCAGACCGATTTAGACCATAACTTACTGGTTCATACCGTTTCAGATCGCCAAAGACCGATTCCAATTGAGTTTGTTACTTTTTGCTACATTTTAATTTGTTACTTTATTATGGAAAATCTTGAGAAATGGATGGGTCATTTGCTGCTCATAACTTCCCTGCCTTGTGCAGTGCTATTAAATTGTTTGATGTTGTCTTCAACAACCCAAACATGGCCACTTAACTTAGTTATGAAAACCCTCGAGAAAATGGATGGGGTCACTTGTTGACCCTAACATCTCTGCATTGTGTAGTAATGCTAAATTGGTTAATTTTGTTTATACCAATCCAAATTTGTCCATTTAACCTAGTTCAATCTATCTGTATTTGGCATTTGATGGTTTTGATGGTTGTGAAGGTGGAATTCTCTAACTTGAGGAGAGTCCTGAGTACTGATGTTGGTAGCTTAATCTTTGAATATGTTGCCTTTGAAAACGTTGTAATGGTTGTAATCTCAAAAGTCAGTCCTGTAACAATCCTACATCAGTTTTAATGTATGAGGTTCGCCTCCTTTTCGAAAAAAAAAAAACATTAAAAAAAAACAAATGAAACATTTAAGAATCTCTTTTTTAAAAAAATTTAATTAATTTTTATTTGTACGTCCCTAAAAACAAAACATCTAAATATTAAGAGCAGTGGGCGGAACTAAGAGTCTATTGAAGTAGTGTTCTTGACTAGATTTTTGTCTGGAAATAAACTTAAACATTAGGCTTAAATTTTTATATTTATCATGACATGATGTCACCTTTTTCTCTAAAAAATCTAAACGGCGATTAGTTTGAAGCTAAGATTTTGGTGATATGTTCCTCATATAAACTATACATTCCTACCAACAATAAGAGTATTCCGAAATACGAAACTTAACCATCCACAAATTTTAATTTCAACCGTTATTTTTTAACTGTTAATATTCAAAATGGTAGATGATAGTCTTATACATTTCGGAATGCTCTATTTTTTAGTAGGAGTGTAGAGACTTATAATAAGAACATGTCATCAAAAAATCAACTTAAGTTTCATTACCGGTTGGGTTTGGTAGAAAAATAATGCTAAAATGTCAAGATTGTGTCGTTATAACCATGTCAATAAATCCTTCTCTCAAAGCTTTTAAAAACAAAGTTATGGACTTTTAAGGGCTTGAGCATGGATAAGCCATTTTGCCCTTGGGCACAAGAGTATCCATCTAATCATGTCAAAAGGTCATAATTGATAAGCCATAATTGATCAAATATTTTCTCTCCATTTTGCCCTTGGGCACATGAGAGTATCCATCTAATCATGTCAAAAGGTCATAATTGCTAATCAATAATATCTAGACTATAACAACTAAAATAGATTTAGAGTTTTTTTTCTTCCTAACCTTTTTGAAAATACGGGATTGTATGATTTGCGTATGTGGTTAAATCATACTAATAGCCGCTCATGTTAGTTAGCTTTAACGGTAGGTGATTATTAGTTGTGCTTTGTGGTCAACCTAATTTTATCCCTACTTACGATGAAATGGAAACATTCAGCTTTACGTTTTCTTGGAGGTATCAGGTAACTACTTTACTTTTATCTGCTTTATTTTGTAAAGATGTGTTGTTTGTCAAAGTTTTAACCTTTCATGTTATAATTTGACTAGTGATTGTTTTAAGCTTTCCAAGGGGGCTTGAGCATGGCAGCTGTGGCGGTGGCGGATGAACTTGTATCCATTTTGCCCTTGGGCTAGTGCTCCTTTGACTCCTTTGCTGCCGGGAGGAGAGTATCCATTTAATCATGTCAAAAGGTCATAATTGCTAATCAATAATATCTAGACTATAACAACTAAAATAGATTTAGATTTTTTTTCTTCCTAATTTTGAAAATACGTGTATGATTTGCGGTTAAATCATACTAATAGTAGGTTAGTTAGCTTTAACGGTAGGTGATTATTAGTTGTGCTTTGTGGTCAACCTAATTTTATCCCTACTTACGATGAAATGGAAACATTCAGCTTTACGTTTTCTTGGAGGTATCAGGTAACTACTTACTTTTATCTGCTTTATTTTGTAAAGATGTGTTGTTTGTGTAACCTTTCATGTTATAATTTGACCCAATCACCAATGGTTATGGTAGGTGTGCCTTTTCTACCTTAGGGGAGTGGTTAGCTTAAGAAATTGCTTAGTTAGTAATGACGCTTTCTCTATTCCATTCTACCAACCAAAGGCTCTGTAAACAATTATTATTTTTTTGATTCTTTCTTTGTTTTAACAACTAAAATAGATTTAGATTTTTTTTTCTTCCTAAGAAAAATACATGTATGGGTTACTAATAGTAGGTTAGTTAGCTTTAACGGTAGGTGATTATTAGTTGTGCTTTGTGGTCAACCTAATTTTATCCCTACTTACGGTAATTGTTGGAATCCATTTTAATTTAGTCTGGTGGTTGGCATGCTCCCCTCCCAGGGATCTTTGGTCTAGGACAGGGGTAGCAAGAAAAAAAAAAAAAAAAAATCCTCTGAACATTGCAAATCCTAGTTTCCTAGTTTAAGCCAGGTGGGTGAACAAATGTATCTCCTCGTTTCAGTAAAACTGACTTGAGCCACATAATATGTGACGCGCAACGAACTTTAACCGCACTTGCATTCCACATAAAATTTGGAATGCGCGAAAAAGATATATAACGGTCGTGAGAATATGTGACAACGACAGAATTACTAAATATACCGTTACATTAGATAACAAGAAAAACGTCACCGTTTTTTGTACCGTTAGTTGTAAAATGTCGTTATATGCTTCACATCTTTTCCATAAACCGTTTTTGGAGATCTCAAAATTAATCATTTTGGCCGCAATAAGTGGACAAGTAACTGAGGAAGCGACGTTTGTTTGTATGTACTCTATTTTTTTAATCAGAAAAAAAACGACGTCTGTTTAAAATTGCAGGTTTAAGTACACGCCACCGTACCTAAAATCTATGGAGGTAACCTGATTGGATGAAGTTAAGGCCGCATCTAACGGCACATGTGAGGTAGGGTAGTGTAGGTGGGTGATATCCGCCTATCACTCTCCTTAAAACCGTTGAGTAAACTAACAAGATCATGCGCCATTCGCGGCGTGGTGCCGTATTGTATGTCAGATTTGTCAGTCTTTGTTTTTTCACTTTTATTTATTTATTACTGTTTTTTTATTAACGGGATTGGATTCTCAATTTCTCACCTCCCACTTTTATTTCTATCAATTGGTCAAGGACTAGGGCCAAACAAGCCTTGATTGTTGGGAGTTAAACCTTCTTAAATTGTTGGGATAAATTTTGTTTAGTTTCCATTCGATTAGTTCACTTTTATTTTTGTTTTTAGATTTTTAAATAATTTGTTTAACGAATTATTAGTACTAATTTTTAAGGAATTTGAAATATTCAAGTTTTGGGTTAAGTGCTCTTAAAGGTGGATTATTCCTAAGAAGAAAAAGACGAGTTATTCCAAAAGAAAAATAATGTATAAATTCTATATCTAATGAAATTTCATACTGAAGGAAGGGCTAATATTTAAATTTCTTCACCACCACCACAAGCATCACCACCACCACCAACATTCAACTACCATTAATCAACAACCACCAAAAATATATATTTCTAATTTTGCTTTTAATTAGTAAATTTTTTGAAAGATCACTAAGAAATTAACATGTAAAATTAGATCGACATCCCTATTTTTCTACATCTAGCTAAAAACAACCAGAACCAAAATCCAACACCAATTTTATCATTTGTATCTAACATGCATTCTTCGGACATCCCTATTTTTTTGATAGTTTTTTAATGTCCCGAAGTTTTCTTTTGGGATTTTTGTGCTTTTTAAGTGAGGAACACCCAAACCATCACACCAAAGAAGAAGATGAATTGCACCATGCGGACCGCATATACATGCTTTCTCATTCTGATTTTTTTTTTCTATTTTTTTTTTAGGTATATTTATTTTCTTATAAAATGAAATGATTTTTTCTTTTTGATGTTTATATTAGTTTAATTCAATTTACATTATTCTTAGTTCAATTTATTATTACATTTCGTTTGAAGCTTTTTTTAAGAATATTTTTTTCTATACAAGAGGCAAGCCTCGTACATTCATTAAACAAACCAATTCAAGGTCAAAGTCATTACAGAAATCATTGCAGTACAAATCACTACAAGAGCCATTACAATTCCTATCAATTAACAAAGCATCAAAGATCAAAGTACCAACATTGTCACAAGAATTGCTCCACAAATAATGATCATAAGAATTAACCTTTACTACCAACTCTACCATTCCAAGAACCCAAGAGCAAAGTAATAGGTTAAATGGCCTTACTTGTTTTGTATGAAACAAAATCCAACTACACAAAGCTGCAAATTGCAGAAGCGTAGGGATCATCAAATGATCCAACCATTTCTCAAGGTTTTTAATCCAAAGGTAAATAACTAAACTAATCAATCTAAAGTAACATAGGCTTGTTGGATCGGTTGGAATCGGTGTGAAAAGGCTTGAATCGATATGAATATGCATCTGTATCGGAGTCTTTGTGGCTGTTGTTGGTGTTGATGTCTCAGTGTCTGTTGTTGCTCTTAGTGTCTTGATGTATGTAGTTGTTTCCTCCATTATTGCTGGGGTTTTAGTTACTGCCAGAGATCTTGATTTTGTAGTTGGTGTTGGTGATCTTGATTTTCTTAAGAAAATGAAAAAGCACAAAAGGCGATTTTTGCTAAAACTAATAAAATGAAAATATAAATAGGAAATCAAACAAGATTTATTAGTGTTAATTAAGGAGGTTGACTCCCAAAAGTTATGGCTTGTTTATCCAAGATGTTTGTCCAAGTCGGTTTAGGTAAACTAAAAAAATCTAGTGGTGATAAAACGAAGAGACAATGGTTTCTCCGAGCCAAAATTCAACCAGAATGAGATTCTCTAACTTTCTCCAAATTGACCAAAGATTAAAAATTGAGAGTTGACCATATTCATGTTTTATTTCTTCTCCATAATATTCGCTTTTAATCTATAAACCAAAGATGAAGCTTGATTTCACTTTAGCATCGAAATGGAGCATCATATGATACAATAATAAGCAGTGAAGGAGCCAGACTTTTTCCCAAGTGGGGGCAAATTCATATGGTAAAAGTCTGTATATACTAGATGGTATGCGGCCGAAGGCCGCCCGGTTTTTTTTTTTGGACATTTTATTGACTTTTTAGTAATAACTAAGTGAAAAATCAAATCATAAAAAAATTGGATTTAAATTAGATATTGTAATTTAGATCGTTTTTTTGTTTTTACGTCATACATCTGATGCATTTGTATTAATTTTACATGAATTTTATAATTGACCCCATTAAAAATAAATTTTCAATTTTATCAAGCATATTTGCCCCCACAAGACATGTAAATTACAAAAATTATAAGCTATATGGATGGGATTTCAAAAACAAGTGGGGTCGGCGGACCCCATTTGTCCCTACATCCCTCCGTCCCTGATAATAAGCCTGGATAGTTTGGGGCCTAGGAGATTATTTGAGGCCTAATAATAGAAGATAAAAACCGGTCATTGTGAAGTAATTTCAAAAAAATTATCCAATTATTTTTCTTAATGGTTAATTTATCTTTGACTAACTAGTGTTAATTCAGGTGATTTTGTTAACCTAGAAAAACTAAAGTTAATTCATCATCCAGACAAGAAAAAAAATTGATTTTTATGAAAAAACATCAACCCACAATTAGTTGATGTTTCGTAGACGGATTCTGGGTTGATGTTCTTTATTCACGAAAAACACTGGGAGTCGATGTATAAAACTTTGAACATAGACCGTTTGTGAAATTAACTATTGTTGATTGATCATCAAAAAATGAAAATTTCGGTTTTTTTATGTTCTTGATCCATGAAGAACATTATCCTAGAATCGAGGGATTGTTCTTAATCGGTTGATACATTCCTCCATGAGTGTCGATTGTAAAAAATCTCAAAAATTATAATTCTCTGGATAAATCCATAATCGGTGGATATAGATTCCCCCATGTATCGTTTGTAAATAGCTAAAATTCAAGAGTTTTTGTAAACTTTTCTCTTTCCCGGAATTGGTTATCAACCAATTGTAAGTCTGGGAATTTCTCCGACTGTTTTGATCATAAGTTTTACGTCCGATGTCGGAATGATCTCATTTTTTTCTTCGTTAAACTCGTTTCTCTCTATAATATGGATACAGAGATAAAATTTTCAGGGTTTGGACAAGTTATAATAGATATTGGATCCAATGGTCCATCTTTGCATACCATACTCTTAAATCAAGAAAAATATGCATTTCATTCAACCATGCATAATCGGTATATATGGGAATCACATAAAGACTAATTGTGCCTTAAAAAATACCAGAAAAGTGGATATTTCAAGTGGGATTAATCGGATAACCCTACAGTATGTCATTGATTCTTACATTGTGTAAAAATTCAAACAAAGTTAATGAATCGGTTGATATAGGATTACAATCTCATTAAACACGAAGAACATCAACCCAGAATCGGTTGATGTGTTTGTACCGTATCCACCGATTCTGGGTGATTTTCTTCGTGTTTGATGAACATCAATAACAATCGACATTTGTTGTAGACCCACATCAACCGATTCTTGTTGAGTTTCAGAAAAATATGATGAGGAAATTTCGGACTTTCATAGTTAAATCATTGATGAATCCCTCTTAAAAAAACAGATTAAAGGAATTTAACTTAATCACTCGAATTGTTTATAGCCAAAAACATTGTTTGAAAATAAATAAATTAATGTTTGGGATTAGGTTTCAGTTATTGATTATCATAGAAATTGGAAAAAAAAAAATAGGTTTTAATATTTTCAAGATTAAAAATTATTACTAGACATGATTTAGGTTTTTGTATTTTTTTTAGATAAGTTTATTCATTAAAGTTAGTGTAGAGGGTAAGAAAATGATAGGCCTCAAATAATCCCTCTAGGACCCAAACTAGGCAGGATAATAAATGAGTTACGGTCTTTCTATTATTGTCTCAACTATAATTGTTAGCTTCTCACGTGGTGCTTGCTTTTATACTACCGTGTTTGCTAGCTAGACCAACAAGGAGAGGAAAAAAAACACCTAGTGCAATCTTAGGTTTTGTATTTGAAACCTATTTCCGAAACTATTCAGACCGAATCAAACAGAGTTATCATTGTATTGTTTTGGTGCTTTGACCGATACTCGTTACTGTTGGATTTTTGTCGCTAATTAATAGTGACATTTGAAAACATGCTCAAATTTGTAAATGGTACTGGAATCATTGTTGTTTGGGTTAAAGTTTGTTAATCGAATAAGTACTATAAAAGCCTTCTATATATATATATATATATATATATATGGAGGATAACATAATGTTCTTGCCATGTATTTTGTTACATTAAAAGGGCGTCCACAAAAAAAAAAAAAACTGATAAAGATTTTGAGTCAAGATTCTTCCGTTCAAGACCTGAAACTTGAATTCACAAGTAAAATCAGACCCAAAATTCCTAGAATAAATATGAATCAAGACAATAGTGATTATTGAAGCAATCAATCTTGATTACACATGATTTATGTTTGTGAAAATCACAAACTACTTACTCGACAAGGTTTATGTTTATCAAAAGATAGACAACTTGTTAATCTACAAGGTTATCATATTTATAAAGTACCCTCCTATTTAAGTCTCATTTAATCAAGTCAAGAAGATAATCACTATCAATATCTTTGTATCAAAGTCCTTAATCTTCGAAATCTTGAAACTAATAACCTACAAAATAACTTGATTCCTCAAAGTCTTCAATCTTCTGAATCACATAATTTGTATCTCCCGATCTTCAAAGTTCTTAAGTGGCTTTATTGCAAAAGAGAAAGACCGTGCAGCAAATAAGAACTTATCTAGAAGATAGCTATAAGTTAGCGCAAGTACAATTAAAGAAAAACTAAATAACAAATCTAGTTTCTCGCCAATAGTATTTCTAGCGCCTATTGATCCCGAATAAGACTTTAAACAAATTAATGGTGCTTTCGCGTGAAGTTTAATCACGTACACTAAGTACTAACTACTAGAAAATAACTACCAAACTACTTGGTAGTGCTGACAAAATGTTAGTTACTTTAGCTTGGGAGAAAGTATTCATTCCAAGAGAAGAGGGAGGTCTTGGAATAAGAATATTTAAGGATATTAGTAGAGCTTTACTCATGAAGCTTCTAAGCAAGATTCAAAATTTTGATGCAAAATGTGCTAAATTCTCTACTGCAAATTATAAGGTTAAAAATAACAAGTGGATTACTTACTACAATAGATATTATGTTTGGCATATTATTAAAATTAGTTATTTAGGGTTTCAACGATAATACAAGATGGGTTGTTGGTTCATGTGTTGTTCGTTGAGTCATCTATTATCAATTTCTTTCTTGCACACCCTTACATTGCATAACATCATAATCTGAAAGTTAGGGATTTCATTGTTGATAGTCAGTAGGTTATTCCTGTAGATTTGTTACAATTCTCTAGTATTACTCAACTTATATTATCAAAAACTATAGGGATTTTTCGATTTAAAGTAGAAATCATAATGGTTTATTTTATGTTGCCGATGTAATGTATAAAATCAAAATAAATCTTTCCAAGTTGAACTGGTATAAGAAAATTCGAATGCTGTTGTTCTTCCTTCCATTTTTGCTAACATGTGGAATATCACAAGGGGATAGTTGGTACTAATGATGTAAATTTGAAGAAAAAAAGGCTTTAATCTAGCTTTAAGATGCTATTTTTTCCATAATGCTCAAGATACTATGAAGCATGTTTTTGGCATTTTGAGTCTGTAAATTTTGTCAGATTCCGTGGAATTGGCTGGGAGGTAATTTTCATTTCTTAAATCTTTATTCCTTTGAATCTGTACTAAAAAGTACTAAGAATACCGGTTTCAGTCTGCAAGAAATATTGAATGTTGCTACTTAATACTTTTATGGTTCTTGAGGAATAAGATTTGTTTCGAAGTTGTATCCATGACAATGAGGAGATCAAGCACAATATTATGAAAATTACTCATGATTATGAAGTCAGATTGAAAGCTATTATGTGGGTTTTTGAGTATAAGAGACATATCTTGCAATCTTTTATTCATACCGTTGGTTAGACCTGCCAGAGTGATTGGTACTTTCTTTCATCATGCTGATAAATGTGAGATTCTCTTGTTGCGTGATAGTGCTTCAAGGAAAATTTTAAGTTTATCTACTTATGGTTTTTAGTAATTAGCAACCATATTGATGAGTTTGTTTTTTTGTTGAATCTGGAGGACAAGGCGTGGAAACTAATTACATTGCTGAATTCATTGCCGAATTAGTTCTTTGGAATGCGGTCTCATGCAAATTAGAAGTATAAGGTAATTCTGAAATCTGGTTCCAAAATTAATATTACTTCTTAATTTTATTGAAAAAAGTTTGCATAGTTTCGGAAGGCTAAATGACATAGAGTTTGTAGTTGGCTTTACTCAATTCCTTTTAGATATTTGTATCATGAAGTAAACTCAACTGCTGATTACTTTGCTAAGAAAGGATAAAGGAGGACCTTGAGCGAACCTAGAACTTTGTTAAGGCTAGAATTTCCGGATAAATCGTGTTATAGGTCTCTTTGGTATCTGGTGCTTTTGTTCATTTTTAATATGTTTTTGCTCTTGCATTTTGATTTGTTCTTTGGGCTTGTATTTTGGTGTTATATTGGGCTTGTATTTTGGTTTGTTCTTTCATTGTGCCTTAAAGCTTTGACAAAAAATAAAACAATCCAGTATAAGAAAATAATCCAGTGGAAGAAAATAACGTCGGATCTAAATTACCACTCATGGCTAACTTTTTATAGTCAAACGGTTGAAAAATATAAGAATGGAGAGTGCCGGAATTTCATCTAAAGAAATCAGAATTTTTGTTGAATAACCAAAACAATCAAAAACAAAAAAGGTTCGGTTCACACCGATCAGAAAGAGGATTTCAGTCACTGTTGATTGTTGAATAATATCAACAAACTTTTAATGTGGTGGCTTCACCTTTAACATTATTGATGTGTTGCGGTGGGTTATCTTTGTTTGTGAACTCATGACCAATTAGGCACCCATTATTAATCATACACGAGCCAAACCGACAACAGCTATAAAGATAGCCAGCTTAACACCATTAACACCCAACATACTGATTGATCGACGGATGTACAGAGAAAAGAATGAGAATCTATTAATAAGAACAAACCCCTAACACGAATAATTTTCTCTAACTTTTGTGTTAATTAAAAAATTAGAATTAACACTATCGGCCGATCATGCATAAGTACAAAATCTAAGGGGAAACAGTAGTATGAACAATGAAAAAGATAGAGACCTTCTTTTCCATGTAACTGATGAATTCTGTCACTTAATTTGGATAGAATATGCAGGAATATACAAATATATGTGAATAGACCCACATTGTTATCCACCCATGTTACCATGTGCACTCTCAAAAATCTATCTCTAAATTCTAGTGACTGCTGGCCTTCCATATACAATCTTCTCCAAACTCCATGTGCCATTGCTAACATGTACCTCTCGCACTCCCTAACTAAATACTTGTTCAATTATTCTCCACGCTGTTGGGGACTGTATATGATGTTTGGATTAATTTTCCATTTTGTATATTTCCAACTGTGTAGGAATCCCTACTGCATTAAATGATTATGGTTCCATAAGATTTTAAAACAGAAGTATATGTATGCCCGTATGCATTAAGTAAGTACATATGTAGGAGATATGTTCACTGTTCTCTGCCCAACCGAAGAAGGAACAGAAGAAAGACCATTAACTAGCAAGGATGAATCTTAACGAGCAAGGATGAATCTTAACGAGCCAATTTTTCTGCAGTGTAGTATTAGCTTTAGTGTATTTAAAAACCATCCAACTCTCTTTTGCCATAAGTACAATCGTGGGCTATGCATATTGCAAAATTTATGCAATCTGTTAGCTTTGAGATTTGCATACCAATTGCCTCGCTTGCCAACTTTGTAATATAGTTTTTTTTTATTTATCGACAATATTTATAGAGAAAATGGGTCATTTATTCAAAAAAATTTAAAACACGGTTGAAAACAAGTAAAAAAAAGTACGGGTGAAATAACCAAAAAAAAATAGCAAGGATGGCTGGATTCATCCCGGCTTATACTTAAAAAATAGCAAGGATGAAACCTGGATGCATCCTGTGTAAAATAAAAATAAGAAAAAAATATTTGAAAATGGATAGGATGAAACTAGTTTACATCCTCGCCTATTTTTAAATTTTTGTCCATTTAAACAAAGATCTTTTTAATTTTTATTATTTAAACAAAGATCAAAACCTAAGTGTCTTTTTCACCCAGGAATTGTTGATTTTGGTCTTTTTGACCAATTTTGTGATATTTATAATGTACTTTCGGCTCCTTAGACTCTCTGAGTTACACCGTAAGCATTCCTCTGTTGGCGATTCCAGCCCATCAAGGCCAACATTTTGCTTAGCCTTATTCTCGATCAAAAAGGATTCTCCTGATCGAGAGAACAGAGAACAGATAGAATAGTTTGCATTGCAATCATTGAAAATTGTATGAATTTAATACTAACTTGTAAGGGTTTGCAACCTATCAATTATGGATAAGTTTAGTGTTATAATTTAATGAGTTTTTTAGTTAAGCTTGCACTAATTCATTGAATTTTAATTTACTTAAACAATAAATAAATACTTAAGACTTGATTTTTCATTTTACAACTACAAAATGCAATTACTTTGTTATTCCCATATTTCTTTCGATCTGTCAAAAGCATTTTGGTCAGTGGATTCTAACTCAGTCAGATCCAACATTCAAACAATTACAATTGATTTATTTTTTTGTTTTGTTTTGTTGATGAAGACTATATATTAATGCATCATCCTTACATGCACGGCATTACAGTTATCATTATTAGTTGAACTATATTCTTATATTGAACCTTCAAATAGAGTTATTGATATAGCAAATGCAATTCAGAGTTATTGAAATAGCAAATGCAATTCCTATCGTCTTTTTCTTTCCCGTGGTGTTATTTCTTCCCCAAAAAAATACTAGTTTCACTAAGATTTAGCCCACCCTATACTTGTGGTTCAAAACCTTAGAGTACTGGATATCTCCAATAGTAGGTCAATTTTTTTTTACGTGGATATCATTGTTATATCTCTATTTGTTTAGATTTTAATCCGAGAGCCTAAATAAGATGCTTTGTATTAAAATTTATCTCCAATAATCAAGGTAATATTGTGTATTTTAGATTTAGATAAATATATAAAAAAAAACATTTAGCTTGATTCTGCATTAAAAATAATTATTTTTTAAATAAAATTGATGACGTGGAATTAGTTAGTGGTCATCCCGAAGGTGTAGTTAAGATTTTATTTAAAACCTTCGTATTTAGTATTAGATCGCTCCTATTCGTATTTAGTATTAGATCGCTCCTACTTTGTAAGACCTAACCATTAGAGATGCATTTATGCTAAATGGAGGTCTAAAATCTTATGTTTCACTCAAAGAAAAAAGATTTAACCCCTATTGGAGATGCTCTTAAGCCGTCATGTTTTGCGGTGAACTTTTTCATTATAGTTAGAAGTCTATTGGTAGGTGTTGATGGTGATTTTTAGCTTAGGGTTAAAATCGTAAAACACTAAACCCCAGTAGACAGTGATGTCACAACATTTAAAGTAACAAGCATTTACTAGGCACATTTACTGAAACCTTTAATGTGTCCCTAAATAATTACCGAGGTATCTTTTTCAAATTAGGGTTACGACAGCCAAACCCTAATTCCCACGTGTGCCAATGGCAAATCATGCCACCACACTGACCGCGCCAAAGCATGCCAACCATGCTAGCCGCACCTCTCGTGCCAATGGCAAATCATGCCGCCCACACCGACCGCGCCAAAGCATGCCAACCATGCTAGCCGCACCTCTGTGCCAATGGCAAATCATGCCGACCACACCGACAGCGCCAAAGCATGCCAACCATGCTAAGAAGACCTCGTGCCAATGGAAAACCATGCCCGGCCCGGTAGCGCCAAAGCATGCCAACCATGCTAGCCGCACCTCTCGTGCCAATGGCAAACCATGCGACCACACCGACCGCGCCAAAGCATGCCAACCATGCTAGTCGCACCTCTCGTGCCAATGGCAAATCATGCCGACCACACTGGCCCGCGCCAAAGCATGCCAACCATGCTAGCCGCACCTCTGTGCCAATGGCAAATCATGCCCGACCACACCGACCGCTCCAAAGCATGCCAACCATGCTAGCCGCACCTCGTGCCCGGTGGCAAATCATGCCAGCCACACCGACCGCGCCAAAGCATGCCAACCATGCAAGCCGCACCTCAGTGCCAATGGAAAATCATTCCACCAAAAACCGACCGTGCCAAAGCATGCCAACCATGCTAGTCGCACCTCTGTGCCAATGGCAAATCATGCCAGCCACACCGACCACGCCAAAGCATGCCAACCATGCTAGCCGCACCTTTGTGCCAATGGCAAATCATGCCGGCACACCGACGCGCCAAAGCATGCCAACCATGTTAGCCGCACCCTGCGTGCCAATGGCAAATCATGCCATCCACACCGACCGCGCCAAAGCATGCCAACCATGCTAGCCGCACCTCTGTGCCAATGGCAAATCATGCCAGCCACACCTACTGCGCCATGCAAAACGCACCTCGCCATGGCCCCATGCCGCGCCACCATACTGGCCTTCACTACGCAGCTATCAAAACGAAGGCGTGCAACAATCAACGGTTGCCCTTCAATCCCAGGGGCAAATCATGGCCGTCTAAGGTTACCAAACGACTTTTGCCCCAAAACCCTAGCTTGGTCACGCACCTAGCCCAAGCTAGTCACGCCATGCGCCTATGGCAAACCCTTGGCCAAACATTCCAAGCCAAAACCTCACCTAGCCAAAGCTAGCCACGCCAAAGGCGAACCCTTGGCCCCACATGCCAAGCCAAAACCGCACCTAGCCAAAGCTTGCCATGCCCAAGGCGAACCCTTGGCCCCACATGCCAAGCCAAACCAAACCTAGCCAAGCTATCCGCGCTATGCCAAACGCACTCTGCCTTGGCCCTAGCCATGCTAGTCAAATCATGTCAAGCCAAACGCCCTTGCCTTGGCCCTAACCACGCCACACGCCCAAGGCGAACCCTTGGCCCCACATGCCTAGCCAAACCAAACCTAGCCAAGCTATCCGCGCCATGCCAAACGCACTTTGCCTTGGCCCTAGCCATGCTAGTCACATCATGCCAAGCCAAATGCCCTTGCCTTGGCCCTAGCCACGCCATACGCCCATGACAAACCCTTGGCCCCACATGCCAAGCCAAAATCGCACCTAGCCAAAGCTAGCCGCGCCCAAGGCGAACCCTTGGCCACATATGCCAAGCCTAACCACACCCTAGCCGCGCCACCCTGTTGGCCTTCCATACGCCGCCACTAAAACGAAGGCATGCAACAATCAACGGTTGCCCTTCAAACCCAGGAGCAAATCCTAGCCATCCAAGGTTACCAAACGACACATGGTAACCTTTGGCCTGAAAACCTAAGTTTGGCCACGCCAAACCTTGCGATGCCAACGGCATGCCAACCTAGCCGCGGCACCACGTTGGCCCTCGCTACGCGGCTACCAAAACGAAGGCGTGCAACAATCAACGGTTGCCCTTCAAACCCAGGAGCAAATCATAGCCATCCAAGGTTACTAGACGACACATGGTAACATTTGGCCCGAAAAACTAAGTTTGGCCACGCCAAACCTTGCCATGCCAACGGCATGACAACCTAGCCGCGCCACCACATTGGTGATGAGTGCCAAATATTGCATATTTATACACCTTTTTATTGGGATTTAGCTCATCTTTTGTGTTCATAAATCAGATATTATCTCAGATTCTGTGTTTTCTTTGTTTCAAGAATAAATATTTGTATTAATTAATTTTGTGTTTTTAGGTAATAAATAAAGCTCGGAGAAATTGAGGAGCCAAAAGAGCGAAGAATTGGAGTCGAGAATCTATGGAGCGGATAGCCAAGGCCGCGCGCAGTCTTGATTTGCAACCCAACAAGTAGCAACTCATCTACAAGACATGGGCTTGAGCTAGACCCGACCGCGACCCGGATCCGAGCCCGCTCACTCGAGCCATTGAGATCTCCCTCGCCTACATCCAACGGTCGCTCCGCCTTGCACATCGGCGTTTGATGCTCCCGCTCAACACCGGTTTACTCAGAGCCTTCTCTCCTAGTTCGAGATCGTAGCCGCTTCATCCAACGCTGCCGAGACCTCCTCATCGTCCGTCGCTGCACCCGCCTCACACCAAAAATTGCATAACCCTATACCCTCTCGAGCCATACCCATTTCCCTTCCATCTTTCTCTTTCTTCCTCTCCCGTCTCCATCACAGAGCAGAGCTCTGCTCTTCTCCTCCTTCACCCGACCACACCTTCCATCATCATCTCCCTACCATGTTTCCCATCACCACCAACCTTACCTGCAACAGCCGCACCCCTCTCTAGGTCTAGGTTTTCTCTCTCTTAGCTTCTCCAACCCTAGAAGCTAATTTGGAGAAAACTAGAACTAGGGTTCTCTCTCAACAACCATGCATGGAGCTCTGAGGCGAATTGACAAGAGAGGAAAGCAATTCAGAGACGTGGGTGAGAGGTGATTTAATTTAATTTTAAAGAATTTTAGGGTTTTGAAAATTTCTGGATGTATAAATACAAGTGAACTGAGTTGATAGAAGGGTATGCCTGGGGTAGCCAGTGTATCAATTAGGGTTTATTTTGTAGTTTAATTGTTTATTTTGATTTAGTTTGTTAGGGTTTCAATGAAACCCTAATTCACTGTTGTGTTTAAACCCTGTTGAAGTGTTCTTGGTGCTTAATGAATCAGATAACTTCAATTCTAGCATCCAATACTCTTCTCTCACAATGCATGCCAAGTATACATTGTAGTTAGGTAATACTTGTGTTGTGTATGCTGCAGCTCAAGCTTTAGAATTAATTGCTAATTCTCTTGACTAGTTGTACTTAATTAGACAACTAGTGCTCTAGGTTAGTACCTTAGCTGTTAAATGAAGAATCACTAGGAGAAACTCCTTAGATAGGTGGTAGAATTGACACACTACCCTTGTCTGCCATAGGAACAAGAAGCTTCCAATGAGTTGACACATAACATGAGTTAGTGGTGGAATTGATAATCCCAAAGACCCATTTATTTGCACTATTTGTATTTCATTTATTTTCACTGTCATAACATTCAATCAGCCGTATCGGCAAAATCATAATTGTGTTATCTTCACTGGAATTCAGTTTAGGAAGCCATTAGATCATCTTAAGCACCACAAGTCTCTGTGGATCGACCCGTACTTGCCACGTCTCCGATAGACGCCGTGCACTTGCGGTTTATAACAAGTAGGCATAAAACATACATATTTCCAGGCCTACCAATTGGCCCTCACTACGCGGCTACCAAAACGAAGGCGTGCAATGATCAACGGCTGCCCCTCCTCTCAAGATGCAAAATCCCGACCGTCGAAGGTCAACAGGCTGGCAAGTTTCCCGAGCTTGACTTTCCAAGCCACAACAACGTGCTACATGTTTTCCAAAATATTCGAGACATCAACACAAACTGGGGGATCCTCTTTGGGTATTGGTTTGGAGGTTTACAACGTGCGGCGTACACTACGCCCGTCATAAGGAAGTGTCATAAGGGTGAGGCGGTTAGTAAATACGGGAAGTTATGTGTGAAACGTTCATGGGACATAAAGCACATGCGTTAACAACTTTATGGGACATCAATTCCATAACGTTAGCGAGTTTCATGAAAACCAGGTTTCATGCGTTAACCACTTTATGGAAACATCAATTCCATGCATACGGTTATCACCTCCTCCCATTTACTTCCCCACTCCTTAATGAGACCAGGGTACGTTTTTACTCCAACTTGTATAAATAGGTCTTACCTATTTCCATTGAATAACAAGTTCATACGGGAGATAAAACACTCAGAAATACTTACTTCCTAGCTTACCTTGGGAGCTCTCTCACTTTTCTGATAACAAGTCGTAGTAACCCAACTACTCTTCCAGAATCAACTATTCTGGTCTCACCACTTTCCTTGCTTCCCTTCCCAAAACCAACCATTATCCTCCACTTTGTGACCGAAGCAAGTCTGGAACGGCCATTTCTTGGTTTAGGCCGAACTTGTACAGATTGATCTCTCGAATCTAAAGTACTCCCTTGTAGTATATTGTTTAGGGTTTAAATTATTTCTCACCTGCACACCCGCAATTACCGAAATCAGCAGAAATAATTTTCACCTACAAACAATTGGCGACCACAGTGGGAGGTTCGATCTTTCGGTTACAATGTCAATTTTCAACCAGCGATCTCATTCTACGACCCAGACGTCAAGATGGTAGAGGAAGGCGATCCACTCCGACTCAGTTACTTGACGGCTGGATCATCAGTCATGACACGAAAAGGGATGACTAGTGACTTCTCAGAGGCTGGAAGAAAAACGATCCGCCCAGGGATTAACGACGCAGTTATCAGACAACTCAACAACGACTCGGAAGACTGGGGACTTCCCATGACCATGTTTCTCGAAAAAAAAAAATACTTGTTCCTACGCCCGGAAAGTTTATTCTCATCAGAAGACCTGAGAAACCGAGTAAGTCTTAAATCTAGACAAAAATACGTGGTTTTTTTTTTCAAGTTCTGATAAAACCTATAGCCATGTTTCATCCCATGTCATCTACTAACACACGGTTCCATGGTTTTCCAGGGATGTCTGCGTCACTTTCATTCATAGCCAAAGACAATTCAATTCTAAATATTTCATTCAAAAAAAAATATATATAATCCAAAACCGTCAAGGTAGAATTTATCTATTAACCCGAGAAAATTAAAAAATCAAGAACCAAAACCAGGCATCTCATTTGCCTTTCAAAAAAAAAAATCCTAAGGATAAGAGGTCCAGAAGACAGATATATTCTCAAGGGAAGTTTTCCAACAACGGCTTGCTCCTTTTGGAAAAGGCCTCCCTCGTGCTTTGGAGAGCCACCCTCAAAGTTTTAGCTTCCCGCACAACTCTGAATTCCGCTTCTCGCTTCTTCATCATGTCCGCGGAAGGACCTTCAACCGCTTCACCAACGACCTTTCAACATCGGAGAGACCTTCAATGAACCAAGGAATGTTGAATTCGAAGCCCACACACATGTCACGATGGAACTTCCACTCGAGATTACATCCTCGTAAATTGTATGACGGTCATGTTGCACATCTCATCAATCGAAGACAAGGATCCTCCTCCACACGCTTGACCAACGCATGTCGACTAGTGATCTTCTTAGTCGTGGCAATATGACCATAGCTTTCCCAAATCTTGGTGTACAATGTCGCATGTTTAGTTGGCACGCTAAATCCACCAATCAACACATGACCCCAGAAAGGGGCCGACACGGAGGATTGAAGGTGGCACCGCAATCGAATCAAAGAATCGGCAGGAGATCCCTAACTACGATTTCACCCCCGAAGTGCTCTCCTCCACCCGAGTCACGACAAGACCCTCGGGACGATGAATCTCCATGTCCAAGTCGCTAGTCGGCACGGTTTCCACACGGTGGGAAGTACGGCTACGTCTTTACTCTGGTGGTCTTCCACTTCAAGATCATCCCCATGAACAGTTTCCTCCTAAAAATCAAAATTTAGTTTTACTGCAAAAAAAAAAAGAGGGGAAAGAAGAAAAACATGGAGGGGACTCACCGATTCGGCCAGATCGACTAGACGAAAATTCAAGATGTTATCTAAGAACTACTCTTGCCATCGCCGGACTCGTACTCTCATCCTTTTCTAATCCCCATCACCATGGATGAGCTCGGCACCCCACCCGCTGTCTCGAAAAACGATGCTTTCGACTACTTGCAAGTTTGGCAAAGGCGTTCGTCTTCTTTGAAACCCCGGACGGGGATACAAGGACACATTCTCGTAAAAGAAACAAGGATATACGTAATCCAACCAAGTCAAGAAAGAAATCACACGTACCCTCATATTGGATGAACTAAAAGCCGGTAGAGCTGTGGAATCTGACTGGAAACCGCCTGCACGATTTTTAGACCTTCGCTCCTTCACTTGGGGACTGTCCATGTCCAGACCGACGGATTTCCTTTTGGTTAAAGAAGTATCCCTCAATAGCGGATGTTTTGCTAAAATCTCGGCGGAAGGCCTACCACGAGTGTTCTCCACTACGGCTTTCATAAATTCCTGGATGACGAGGAATTCACTCTGCCTGAATGCGTTATACTTGGAGGTAGTCGACGGATTTCGTTCCGAAAGCAAGAAAGGGAGACTCGCCGGCCGGAAGAATACTAGCATCAAGAACGTCCGATAATGGACCCTCGAGATGCCACTGACGACGAACGAGAGGGACCTCTTGGTCGAAACCCATATGCCGAGCTGCTCGCTCGATATTATAAGAGAATGCCTGACACGATCCTCGAAAGAAAGACGGTATATAGCCAGACGTGCAACTTCTCATGAATACAATCTCACCGACGCCCAGATTCCCTCCATCAGAAAGCAAAGACATGTTTGGAGCAGAAGCAAAAGTATTAACTTGGGATATGGATGTACACACTGGGGCCCATGGACGAAAATTAGCGACACACGAGTTATCAAGGAAATCAGCCAAGTTTGAGCCAGCTCTTGGGCGCCTATTCGACCAGCGAAGTATTCTCGAACAACCCCAAGAAGTGGGAAGTGAAACCAACGGTTTAGGAGCATATCTTTCAAAATGCTCCCATAGCCATGCTTGGAGAAAAGCAACATGAGCATACGAATCCACTTTCATGTAACCGTTTGAAGCACGCATGTCCATAACCAAATGATCCAAGTGTGTGTACAGAGAACCGAGAAGCAAGTCGCCAATAGGGAGAATGACTCCTTTCGCCAATCTTATAGCAAAATTGATGAGTTCCAGCCTTATCTCCTTCTTACCAGAGCCATCATCGAAAATATCCCGGGATAACCAGAGAGTCAAGAATGCCCCGACGTGGAGTGTACTATTCTTCCGGTCCTAAGTGCCACTCATCTAGGAAACCATTTAGACATCCACCAGGCATAGAAACACTCGTCTCGTTCTCCTTTCGGACAAACCCTTTCGAATTCGCAACCAGGGCGGTATGCATTTTTTCCTCATCATCAGACAGCTCGGTTTTAAGGTTTCCTGTCATGGGAAGATTCAGCAGGATAGCCACACTTTCTAAGGATATGGTCAGTTCTTTACCTACATATGGCCGTATGAGTATCCGGACACCACCGAGATGAAAGCAACCAAGCTCTGGATGTCTTTCCTAATTTGAAGTGATGCGAGGCCGCAACAAAGATCAATGATTTGCGCCTTGGTCAAATTAGCTCTTACGCACTCTTGACTTATCATAAAGTGCACCCATTTATCAAACGAGCGCAGTGGACTCACCGGGATTTTGAAATCAATAAGAGAGGCGGAATACTCTTTCCTCTCAAGGAAAAACCGTATTACATTTAGGGAGGAACCGATCGGTCCCCTCCCTCACTCTTCGAACCGGTCAAGAAGTGACGATGCTTAAGTGGACTTCTCCGGCGAGACTATCGTGAAGAATTCATCAGCCACGTTTGGCTTGGAGTTACCGACATCCTTCTGTGATGGCAGAATTTTTTCTCAAGCGACGTCATAATAAAGATTCTCTCACAGTACTTCCGCTTTCCAAGCAACTACAACGGAACAATACGAAGAGAGATTATTACGGAAAGCGCTCGAAAATTATCTTCACCCAAGACGCAAGCCGGTTTGTTTCAAGGCCGTACCTCATGGCATAGAATTCTTTTCCACCCGAGGAGGAGTGACCCACCAGGGGAACCATGCCCACGGCCACACCAAAACAAGGAGTAAACCCTAAAAACTAGGTTTCGTGGGAAAGGGATAGCAATTACTATCGCGTGCTTACTTTGCACAGCGAGTCGAGGCGGTCAACATTACTACGGTCATGGAAAGGTACACCTACAACTTTTTTTTTTCTTTTCACCAACACAAGAAAACAAAAGAAAAAGCAAGTCACGGAGGAAGTACTGGAAGACATACCTAATCCGCTCGCCCGCTTCACCGCTACCAAGCAACAAAAGAAGAAACAACAAGGGCGTGAATCAAAGGGAGAGGTCGACCATCCTTTTTTTAGGCGTGATACTTGGGAGTTCGAACAAGAAAAGGATTTCCAATATTGAGCCAAGGAAGGAAAAGAGGAAACCGGTCCCGCAAAGACCAATTTCCACGTCCAAGACCACTCACGCGATACCGCGGCCCCACCACCCATGTATGCCATACCTTGCCACGGCCCCAGCCAAGCCCTCGCTCCATCATCGCGGCCCCACCACGCCTAGCCGCCCTTGCACGTCCCACCATACCTTGCCACGGCCCCATCCAAGCCCTCGCTCCATCACCGCGGCCCCACCACGCCTAGACGCCCTTGCACGTCCCACCATACCTTGCCACGGCCCCAGTCAAGCCATTCGCTCCATCACCGCTGCCCCACCATGCCTAGCCGCCCTTGCACGTCCCACCATGCCATTGCCGCGGCCCCCCACTGCCAAGCCATTCGCTACATTTCCGCGGCCCCTCCACGCCTAGCCGTCCGTGTACGTCTCGTCTTGCCAAGGACACACTATGCCAAGCCGTTTTCTCCACTGTCACGACCCTATCACCCACGCGCGTTCACCCTACCAAGACCACGCCACCCCTTGGCCCCTCGAGCCAAGCCGTCCACTTGCGTCTCCTTCCAAGACCGCGCCCCCTTTGCCTTGGAGATGTACGACTGCACAAGCCAAGAATCCTCATCTCACCACTCCACGGTCTCGCATTCCCAAGACAACTTACGCAGTGGCCGCCAACATGTGAAGCCAAAACTCTTTTCACCACTAAAAAGGTTAGTCGGATTCTCCCCGACCATCTTTGCAATGATTTACACCTCGATTCCCGTCCTTGTCTGTCACCATCATATGCTTACCTCGCAACAAGGCACATGTTCCGAGCAAGCGTGGGACTTAATGTTGATGGTGGTTTTTAGCTTAGGGTTAAAATCGTAAAACACTAAACCCTAGCCGACAGTGATGTCACAACATTTAAAGTAACAAGCATTTACTAGGCACATTTAACAAACCTTTAATGTGTCCCTAAATAATTAATGGTATCTTTTTCAAATTAGGTTACGACAATCCAAACCCTAATTCCCACGTGTGCCAATGACAAATCATGCCGGTACACCAACCGCGCCTAAAGCATATCAACCATGCTAGCGCACCTCTCGTGCCAATGGCAAATCATGCCACCCACACCGATCGCTAAATCATGCCAACCATGCTAGCCGCATCTCTATGCCAATGGAAAATCATGCCGCCCACACCGACCGCGCCAAAGCATGCCAACCATGCTAACCGCACCTCTTTCGTAACAATGGCAAATCATGCCCCACACCGATCGCGCCAAAGCATCCCAACCATGCTAGCCGCAACTGCGTGCCAATGGTAAATCATGCCAAACCTACACCGATCAGCGCCAAAGCATGCCAACCATGCTAGCTACACTCTGTGCCAATGGCAAAGCATGCTAGCCACACCGACCAGGCCAAAGCATGCCAACCATGCTAGCCGCACCTTCGTGCCAATGGAAAATCATGCCACCACACCGACCGCGCCAAAGCATGCCAACCATACTAGCCACACCTCGTGCCAATGGCAAATCATGCCAGCCCACACCGATCGCGCCAAAGCATGCCAACCATGCTAGTCGTGACTGTGCTAACGGAAAATCATGCCGCCACACCGACCGCGCCAAAGCATGCCAACCATGCTAGCCGCACCTCCAGTGCCAATGGCAAATCATGCCAGCCCACACCGACCACGCCAAGCATGCCAACCATGCTAGCCGCACCTCTTCGTGCCAATGGCAAATCATGCCGCCCACACTGACCGCGCCAAAGCATGCCAACCATGCTAAGACGCACCTCCGTGCCAATGGCAAATCATGCCGACCACACCGACCGCGCCAAAGCATGCCAACCATGCTAGCCGCACCTCCGTGCCAATGGCAAATCATGCCGACCACACCTACTGCACCATGCCAAACGCACCTCGCCATGGCCCCATGCCGCGCCACCATACTGGCCTTCACTACGCGGCTATAAAAACGAAGGCGTGCAATAATCAACGGTTGCCCTTCAATCCCAGGGGAAAATCATGGCCATCTAAGGTTACCAAACGACCTTTGCCCCAAAGCCCTAGCTTGGTCACGCACCTAGCCCAAGATAGTCACGCCATGTGCCTATGGCAAACCCTTGGCCCCACATGCCAAGCCAAAACCGCACCTATCCAAAGCTAGCCACGCCCAAGGCGAACCCTTGGCACCACATGCCAAGCCAAAACCGCACCTAGCCAAAGCTAGCCACGCCCAAGGAGAACCCTTGGCCCCACATGCCAAGCCAAACCAGACCTAGCCAAGCTAGCCGCGCCATGCCAAACACACTCTGCCTTGGCCCTAGCCATGCTAGTCACATCATGCCAAGCCAAACGCCCTTTCCTTGGCACTAGCCACGCCACATGCCCAAGGCGAACCCTTGGCCCCACATGCCAAGCCAAACCGAACCTAGCCAAGCTAGCCACGCCATGCCAAATGCACTTTGCCTTGGCCCTAGCCATGCTAGTCACATCATGCCAAGCCAAACGCCCTTGCCTTGGCCCTAGCCACGCCATACGCCCATGGCAAACCCTTGGCCCCACATGCCAAGCCAAAATCGCACCTAGCCAAAGCTAGCCACGCCCAAGGCGAACCCTTGGCCCCACATGCCAAGCCTAACCACACCCTAGCCGCGCCACCTTTTTGGCCTTCCCTACGCGGCCACTAAAACGAAGGCGTGCAAAAATCAACGGTTGCCCTTCAAACCTAGGAGCAAATCCTAGCCATCCAAGGTTACCAGACGACACATGGTAACCTTTGGTCTGAAAACCTAAGTTTGGCCACGCCAAACCTTGCGATGCCAACGACATGCCAACCTACCCGCGCCACCACATTGGCCCTCACTACGCGGCTACCAAAACGAAGGCGTGCAACGATCAACGGTTGCCCCTCCTCTCAAGATGCAAAATCTTGACCGCCGAAGGTCAACAGGCTGGCAAGTTTTCCGAGCTTGACTTGCCAAGCCACAACAACGTGCTACATGTTTTCCAAAACATTCGAGACATCAACACAAACTGGGGGATCCTCTTTGGGTATTGGTTTGGCGGTTTACGGCCAGGCGCGTACACTACGCCCGTCATAAGGAAGTGTCATAAGGGTGAGGCGGTTAGTAAATACGGGAAGTTATGTGTGAAACGTTCATGGGACATAAAGCACATGCGTTAACAACTTTATGGGACATCAATTCCATAACGTTAGCAGTTTCATGAAAACCAATTTCATGCGTTAACCACTTTATGGAAACATCAATTCCATGCATACGGTTATCACCTCCTCCCATTTACTTCCCCCACTCCTTAATAAGACCGGTGCGTTTTTTAGAGACTTGTATAAATAGGTCTTACCTATTTCCATTGAACAACAAGTTCATACGGGAGATACAACACTCAGAAATACTTACTTGCTAGATCACCTTGGGAGCTCTCTCACTTTTCTGATAACAAGTCGTAGTAACCCAACTACTCTTCCAAAATCAACTATTCTGGTCTCACCACTTTCCTTGCTTCCCTCCCCAAAACCAACCCATTCTCCTTCACTTTGTGACCGAAGCAAGTCTGGAACGACCATTTCTTGGTTTAGTCGGACTTGTACAGATTGATCTCTCGAATCTAAAGTACTCCCTTGCAGTACATTGTTTAGGGTTTAAATTGTTTCTCACCTGCACACCCGCAATTACCGAAATCAGCAGAAATCATTTTCACCTACAAACAGTAGGCCAACTTGGACACCTATAATTATAAACCGCAAACGCATAGTTCTGGAACATAGATAGAGACAAATATCTGACGATCCTATGAGGAGTTTGAATTAAGGTTCTACTAATTAATGGTTGCTGCTGATTGACAAGGAAATGGAATTGATCCCGAGGGAACTCTTATATACCGTGGATAATTTTTATTATTTTTGACTCAAAAAGGGGAATATTGAATTAAAAACAGCTTATCACCTAGAAGATAACAAACTGGAACCCAGAAATAAAACAAACAACTAAATTATGGCAGAGTTGCTAACGAGAGTACCAAAGCATAAAACAAAAATACCGAAAAACAAAAACCACACGGAGAATTAATACATTACAGCCAGCCTCCCAGTTATGCAACACTTACTTCAGAGATGCCCAAATATCTGTCCTTGAGCACCATTTATGTATTAGAATCTTGACACTTCTTCATTTTTTTCTAGCTAGCGTTTTATACTTTCTATTGACACTCACGTTTCTCTCGATCCGAATAACCCACCAAACAGCAAAAGGGATTAAATACGAAATTTTTCTTCTTAAACTATAAGTACCCCTTTTTTACTTCTCCATTCCCATATAGTGCCCCTCACATAGTTTCGGAAAGCCTAATTAAGCTTATAACCAGTAAGAAAGTAGTTCGATACCTTTCTTGTAGACTCATAGTTAGGGGTGAGTATTAGGCATGTAATCCGCGAATTTAACCGGGACCAATCGTATTTTTGCGGATGGATGCCCAGACGTTCGCTAATGGGTTGGATGCGGATGGGACTTTTGAAATCGAACTAATTACGAATTGGGCCCGGATACAACCTTGAAAATCAGTTGGACATCCATACCCGTTAAATTAAGGGCATTTATATAGTTTCTAAAAAAATATATCGATAGTTTTGTAATTTTTAAGGTATTTGCTTGAAGTGTTGTCCATGACACTTCTATATTTATATAGATATAAAAAATGTGTAGGTTCTATAAGAAGTCATCTATAATGGATTTATTTTTTCATTATAAATTTTAACTAACACAAATCCATTAGATTATCCACACACAATCCATTCATCCGTACATCCATTGGATGCAAATCCCTTAGATCTTGGATTGGATGCAGATGCCAAATTTATCCGTAATGAATTGGATTGGATGCGGATGAGGTAAAAATCGGTCCATACCGACCCACTCTCACCCCTAGGACTCACGATACATGGGTATGCAATTCAACATCTAGCCCCGGAAGCTCCTAAGTTTAAATTCTTAATAAAAGAAATTGGCTTCCAAGCCCATGATAAGATTTCCAACTCCAACCAAATCTTATAATTTTGAGTCCCGGTTTCAAAAATGCTTCTCGCAAGTGAATTAAGGGAGGGAAATGTACATATTGTTGGATATTTTCAATATCTTAGAAAATAAAATGGTTTTATGTTTTGGTTTGCCTCTATGATTGGGAAGTATTCGTGTTGGATAAACACAATGGATGTTAGTTGGAGATGAAGAGACACCTTTAATAGGTGTGATGGTTCATAAAAGACAACCATTCCCAATAGACACCTTATGTGTCTTTTGGAAGTGAAGAGGCATCTCCAATAGGCATGAATATCCCTATAAATAGTGAAGGCATTCTCTCATTCTTCACAATCAATTCAACCTGTTTTCTCTCTTTCAAAAAACATCATCAGAATTCTTTCTAGTGTGTTCTTGATTGGGTCAAGGGGTGCAAACCTTGAATCCAATTTCTCTGTTGTAGGGCTTTCATTGTATCCTGAAGGAATTATTTCGCATACCTGTTGCAATCGCCAATTGATATTGGGAGGGTAGAAATAATCGTCTAAAAGAAATCTTATGAGCCTTGAAAGTTTGGGGTACAACAATTTATTTTAGTGTTATCATCCTCTGTTTTTACCCAAATTTTCCAATAGTTTTAGACGATTAGTTTCGATAGAGAAGGGGGTGAAACAATTAAGGTTAAGGACGATTTTAAAGAAAGACATACTTTGAGGATACGAGGGCAGAGTTTGGATTAAGACAAAACTGATGATAAATATTCGTCCCCACCGGGTTTTGTTTTCCATTGGACTGAAACTCCGATCTACCGGGGCCATAAACAGTTAGAAGAAGTGTTGATTATTTGGGGTCTGATTTCGGGAATTCTTAATCATGTATCCCTTGGTTCACGGTCAAGAGGATGAAAATCTGTAAACCCAACAACGAAAGAGAAAGAACCAGAAGTGGGTTATTCTATCAAAACGAAGAAACAAGAATAGAAAACGAGAGGCGAAAGCTACAAATGTTGGGATTCCTGCGAAGTTTAATGGAGCATTGATTCTTAATGGTTGCGCTAAGGGAAACTCTCATGGAATCATATTGGCCGGACCGTGAAAACTTGGTTTTCATTGGTGATGTAAGAATGTCGTATCAGTGTTGTGAAAGGATATACTGTTTGACCAAAGTCCAAAATGGAATCTGTTTAGTGGTACTGATGAGATACAGCAAGTCTCTTCAAGAGACACGTCCCTCTGTTCGTCTGTCTTCTAAAATTGGGGACATTTATGGCTTCAAGAATTCTTTCCGTTATACATTTGACACGATTAGAAAATTCCTAATCGAGAATCGAGAGAATCACTGGTCTAGCCGTGTGGATATCTTGATGATTCGTTGTGGGTGGACGATGCACAAACAAAAGAGGGTCAAATCCATATGGGATTTGAAGAATTAGCATGAATATTTGGATTCATGAAATGGTGATCCTTCCAGTGATTTGGTCGAGATGCGAGCGGCAAGGAAAACGGTTAGTATAACTTGATTTATACATTTATCATAATTTCCTGATATAGTAGTTGTTTTGTGCTTGCAACATGTAATGATGATAAATTAGAATGAAGGATAATTTAGTATAGGTGTACATTGTGATCACCATGGCTAAACGAGAGTAACAATATTACTCTAACGGGTTTGAAGAATTTCTTCTTTTAGGAATTAAGTGTGAACGGTAAGATTCAATTGGCAATACTTTTGGTGATCTATAAATATAGTGTACACCTAAACTAGGAGATCCGCTTATGCATCATACTAGGAAAGTGTCCGTAAAGTTATGTTTGTAGCATAAGTTTAATCTTGCGTCGTTTTATTCTGCCATTGAGTTATCTTGTTTTCACATGAGGGTACCAGGTTCTGTCATTTTAACATGTGCAACTAACTGATCATATGTTTGGCAAATTAGATCGACTTCTATAATATTGTTGTGCCTCTAATGAATCCATGGGATGTGGACTTGGAATTGATTAAATTCTCCTAGAGTTTAATCTTACTTTGTAAAAGTGATTTTATTTGGATCACCGTGGTCGTTCCCCGTGGATTTATGGAACCTTGGGTTTTTCTTGGAATTGCATGCACGAGTACCGTTTAACTGAAGTTACTCTATGAATTTTTTTGAGTCAGAAATGTTCATGTGGGCAATAAATTCGTTTTTAGAATAGAAACGTACAGGCACTTATTAGAAGGGTAAAAGGATCAGGCACATTAGAAATTATGGGTGTGCATTTGATACAAATCAAACAAGTGCTATGCAATTTTTTTTTTTTTTTTTAAACAATCGTGTTTCATGACATTGAGTTGCATTTTGGCATTTAAGAGTTGTCGTGAAATGGTGGAGAATTTATGTGAAAATGTCATATAAAATTATCTAATTGTTGGGTTATTTTTTGGTCATAATTGTTGAGATAACAATTGCATGACATGAGCATAGTTCTTGTGATAAGAATTATAGGTTCCATAATATGGAAATTGGCATGTCTTAAATGACATCGAAAAGAAAAATAGAATACCGGTGAATATGTAACGTATTAGAAGATTGGGAGCGTGACCAAATATCCAACGATGAGATGTTACGATATTACCGATTCATAAATAATGAACATTTGCATTACATAATGTAAAATGTTAAATAGACATTGTCTATGTTTTTTAGGTAACAATTTGTAGAGGATTTAGCATGAGTAAAATATTTACTCATCATGGTATTATATTTGTTGCGATAGCAAATATATAAGTTGCCTACAAATTTTCTATGCCTCTAGTGTATGCAAGTCTATAATGACTCCTTGTGAATTAACGGTAAATGTTAATTAGGATCACTAGAGAAGTTACAATTATTTTGTAAAATCAAAGAGGAACATTTTTAATAATGTCAGAATTGATTGCATGAGTAGATGCAATTAATGAGGAGGAATGGCTTAGAACCTAACTGGCAGAGATCCCATTTTTGGAAGAAGCCATCTCAAGCGATCTTGATTAATTGTGAATCAGGCTATGATCTATAACGTCTCCAACAAAGACTTATAATGAAAAGTCAAGACATGCAAGTCTTAGACATCAAATGGTTAGGAAACTACTCAAGAGGGGAGTGGTTACGGTTAACTTTATTGAATCAAAGAGGAATTTGGCAGACCCATTTACGAAGAGTCTACCAAGTTCGGTGGTTTCAATAAAAAGTAAATAAATGGGACTAAGGTCTGTGAAAGAAGTTTGATCTCCCATAGAAGAAACCCAACCTATGTTTTCAAAAAGATAAACAAGGTTCAATGTGGTACCAACAAGTTATGGATGTAGATTATGGAGCACTAATATAAAACTTCCCATTTCTAATTAGTCTTTGGGTTCCGCAAGAAAATAGGTTGGATGTAAATCCTTAATGAGTCCGTGATTAGTAAAAGGTGTATCGCGAAACACCTTCGAGACTAACCTATATGAGTATGGAAATCAGGCCGTTTCCTAAGAGAAGAAAACCGTTCTCTAAAGAAGACTCATGAATCAAGGATATAAGAACATGGCCATTAACGTGCTTGGCTACTAAACACATGATTTATGAAATCAATATGCGTGGAGACTCCGGTTTTATCATAAGGGATACTTGGTTCAAGACTGGTTTCACTATAGAATCTCGATAAGGCTTTGAATTTCTTACACTAAGTGAAGGTTCAAATCCAAAAGATACCTATCATTTATGTATTGATTTCAACGATGATGCTTAGTCTCAATTTAGCTTGAACTACGTTGGCTTGATCCCACTCGGCACGTGGCGGTCACTTGTGTGATGCAGCCACTCTGATTTAAAAGTTTTGTTTTTATTTTCATGTTTTTGGTTATTGAAAATAGGGGGAGATTGTTGGATATTTTCAATATCTTAGAAAATAAAATGGTTTTATGTTTTGGTTTGCCGCAATAACGGGGAAGTATTCTGTGTTGGATAAACACAATGGATGTTAGTTGGAGATGAAGAGACACCTTTAATAGGTGTGATGGTTCATAAAAGACAACCATTCCCAATAGACACCGTATGTGTCTTTTGGAAGTGAAGAGGCATCTCCAATAGGCATGAATATCCCTATAAATAGTGAAGGCATTCTCCCATTCTTCACAATCAATTCAACCTGTTTTCTCTCTTTCTAAAAGCATCATCAGAATCTTTATAGTGTGTTCTTGATTGGGTCAAGGGGTGCAATACTTGAATCCAATTTCTATGTTGTAGGGCTTTCATTGTATCCTGAAGGCATTATTTCGCATACCTGTTGCAATCGCTAATTGATATTGGGAGGGTAGAAATAATCATCTAAAAGAAATCTTATGAGCCTTAAAAGTTTGGAGTACAACAATTTCTTTTAGTGTTATCATCCTCTGTTTTTACCCAAATTTTCCAACACATATGGATGTAAAGTTTTATTTGAACATAAATATATTTGAAAAAAAAAAAAAGAGATGTAGATTCTAAAATGCCGATGTCACTGTAGTGTAGTGGTAAAGTCATTGGATGATGATATCAGTGATAAACCCGTCAATACTAAATTTTTTACCGACCAAAAGAAATTAAAAAATAAAATTCCTTAAAAGTCTCAGAATCTTGTTAGATTTGGTTAGACCTTTAGATATTTGCGTCGATCCCAATAAAAATAAGCGGCAAAAGCCTAATAAAAAAGGGAAAAATATCGTTTGGTCCTTTTTTAGGTGAGCCCATGTCTGTTTAGTCCTTTGGTCAAACGCCTTTACTGTTTGGTCCATAATTATTTAAAAATATTTAAATAGACAAAAATACCCTTCCGTGTTAAATTTTTATTTTTGTAGCAGTTCTTCTGTGCTAAAAAAACAGACTTCATTCCCAGGAATGAAGTCCATACATTTTCATCTTCAAAATAAAAGCATCAGTTCTTGATTACATCTTTAACAACAACATCGATCTTTATCTTCTTCATCTTCTTCACCATCTTCAACGAATGGCAAAGAAGATCGTTCATTCAAGAACACATTTGTATTCATCTTCGTCGCCGCCGTTGTCGTCAAGAACACATCCGTATTCATCGTCACCAATATGATCAAGCATCAAGCAGTATTCAACAATAGCAACATCATCATATTCGTCGTCTACAACTACCAAAATCATCATCTTCATCGTCTTTCTTCATCTTCAACATTCAAACACCAAAGAAGAACAAAAAGAAAAAGAAAATCAAAAACAAGAGTTCGTCTTCGATCTATGTAATCAAATCAAAATATCTCTTTTTTTTCTCTGTAAATCGTCGCATCATCTCTGCAAATCTTCATCAAAATCTGCAAAATCTTCATCGTCGTCTGCATATCTTCATCATCTTTGTTTCCTGTTTCCACAAAATTAAAACCCTGGAAAAAACATTTAAGAGGAAAATAAAAACTAGATCTAGAAAAGAAGAGAGAGAAAGTAAATCTGAGAATGATTCCACCTCTCTTACCTTTTGACTATATATATGGTCCTTATCCAAAAGGGTATTTTTTCCACTACAAGGTGACATTTACATCATCCATGACATCAGCGTAGGACCAAACAATAATTTTTAGGACCAAACTATAATTTATATTACCAAATAGGACCAAACAGACATTTGACTGGGTCAAATGGACTAGACTCATCCTAATATATTATTCCTATGACCTAATGGTATTTCCTACAATAAAAAAGTGTTCCCTGGTCCAGTTTTTATCAATATTACGAAGATCTTACAGTTTGCACCTAGCAATACAGCAAACCTTGGTAGCCAAATTGAAGATAAGGATTTCCTTTGTAGCCTTTTGAACATTTGCAGCGACAACCAGTGACATTATGAAATGCAAGGTAATCAGCATTTATGCGGCAAGCAGATCTTCTTTGAACATTGTTGCATGATTCTAAAACCTTTACTGCTCAACCCAAAATCAAAGGTACAAATGTGTCGTCCCTTGAAAACATTACATCATCAACTCCAGTGTCAGCCACATAAGCATGCATGGATGCATGCATGGTTCTATGAGTTTGGTAGAAGGTTCCGTATTGTGACTGATGATTCTCTTTAACACAAGACCCAGCTAATCCATATTTTTGACCCAATGGCAAGCGTCAGAATAGTATTGTTTGTACCCTAATGTTTCACACTAAGAATGGGCTTACTTTGGCTTAATACCCTCCTCATATTAGCCAAGTATGGCTAGCTAGGCCTCACAAACATCTTTCATAGAAGCCCATGTGCATAGGTCAAAATCATGCAAGTAAGGAGCCCCATCAACACTGCCACGTCGGCGTGCCACGTCAGCAAACCGTAGCACGTCAGTAGAAAAAATCTTCATAAACACGCCACGTCAGCGGGTTGGTTGCCACGTCAGTAGGCATCTCCAACCAATGTCTGCCACGTCAGCAGAATAGCGCACAGTCATCATTCAGCTGAGTAGTGATGCCAGCGAGACGTCAACAAACCTAACGCAATCGAAGCCGTTATGACGCCGTTACAACAACAACCAATCACATCGTCGGAAGGTAAAGACGTTATAACGCCGTTAGCAGGTCATGACGCAGTCAGTAAACCAGCCAATCCGGAACGCCTCTTGTAACTCCGTCATAATGCCGTTAACTGCATCAGCATGACATCAACATAGTCATCTTCTCCGACGACGGTTGTAGCAGCAGATTTCCGGCGGCCTCGCCCGGCAGGCACCTCCATCCGACACCTCCGTCCGACCACAGTGGTAATGCTCCAATGCTTCGCAGCTTAAAATGTCTCTGTAGTCCCGTGTTATTTCCACCCATCTCAGTTGCTTTGAAAGATATTTGCACCCACCGAGCCTAACCGAGTTGGCTTAGCCAACTAAGTCGCCAGCCGAACCGAGTTACTAACTTGAAGGATTAATCAGCCACAATTCTATTGGCTTTACGATGTTTCCACCCGACTTCGTGGGCTATGCCAATTATACTATTTCTTGGGCTTGGTCTCTTACACCCATTTTAGCTTGGCTAGTTCCATAACCTAGAAGAACATTCCGGAAGAGTCTAGAATATATTCTGGAATATTCCAGGAGGCATGCAGGGAAATTTGATACCAGGAGGCATGAAGGGAAATGAATAAAATTTATGTTAGGAGGCATGCAGGGAAAGTTAAGACATTTTATGTTAACCTCGAAATTAGAGTAAGACCCAAATTTACAAGATATATAAAATGGGTTTACAATCCTAAAAGGTATGCAATCTTCCATACTAAAACTGCTGTGAAAAACTCTAGTTAACTTAAGCATCAGAGGGTTTTTTGCAGGTACCCCCAACACTGTTCACGTGAAAGAGAAAGGAAGTAGTTAGATCAATATCAACATTATCATCAGATTCGTGTTTGGAGGTGAAAATATTTTACCATCCAAATATTGGCGCCGACCAAGGGGATTCGAGAAAAGAGATCGTGTTTTTCCGATTCGAGTTATGGCAAAAGTCATACAAACTGCACGAAAGCTCGTTTTTTCCAGCATTCCTCGACGCTCAGCAACTGAAAGAAACGAGGTTCAATCAGCACCCGCAGTGCCTATTGGAAACAGACGAGATCGATATCTTGTTCATGACAGAGCCCCAGAGATCAAAAATAATCGGAGAAGTGAAAAACGACCGATGATCGAGGATGAAGGAATGGTCGTTGACTCCATATCTGATGGACAAAACCCACGAGTTCGAGCAGACAGAGGGCGTGTATTCGGCAGCCCGTCAAGGAGGAATAACGATCGACATGACCTACGAGATGTACGAACCGCTACCCCTAGTACGGAGGAAGAACTGTTGCGCCGTCAGCTGGACGAGGTGGAGAAAGAGAACGCTCTCCTGATATTAGAACGTGAGAACCAGTCTCGACCAAGGACTGTTAATCTGAACAACCAGAAGGGTCAGTCTGTATGGGAGCACCTTGGAAGTCGAGTTAGCCCTCGAGATACATACCGAAACAAAAAAGTGATCGATCTTGATAGAACAGAGAGAAATCTGTTGGTCAATGGAGATCTACCTAGACGAAGGCGTGTACGAGACTGGCGAGCAGGAACCCGAGCATGTCCAACTACAACTCAGTAGAGTACGGCCAGAACCTCTACCCGATCAAAATGCCTCAGGAATGACAAAGATGAAGTTCGATATCGGTACGATGATAGAGAATTCTCGCGTAATTACTATGCTCATTCGGAGCAAGGCATAGTTGGACGAGAGTCCACTGGACCCAAAAGGAAAAGAATAAGATCAAAAGTTGATATTCCAGAGGATCAAGACTATGAGCAGGAAGATAGTTCCTCTGACGTCGACGTAAACGAAATAACGGATGCTCGCCTTTGCAAGACGATCGAGAAAGTAATGTCGAAAAAGCGCTCCAGAGAAGAAAAGATAGACAGGTTGCATCGAGCCGCTGGATCTCCTTTCAAATTGAATATCAGAGAATTTCGGCCGCCAATGAATTTTCAAGTTCCCAAGCTGCCAGAGTTCGATGAGAAAACAGATGACCCAGATCAGCATGTTTTACACTATGAAACGGCCATGATTTTGTGGCAGTACAACGATGAGTTTATGTGCAAGATGTTTCCACAGTCACTGACTGGTGGAGCAATAACGTGGTTCAATCAGCTCCCGACACGGTCGATCGGGACTTACCTAAGCTGGTTGACAAATTCTGTTCTCACTATAAATACAAGAGACGTGATCGGAAGGGATGCCACGCATTGTTCCTTCTGGGAGTTCGGAAGGAGGAAAGCATCAGTTAGTTTACTCGACGCTTCAAGCAAGAGTTGGACGATGTGGATGGTTCCAACTAGGTTGTTCATAGTCGGTTTTGGCTCGGTTTCCAGCCAAACCAAAACCGAAACCAAAACTATCGGTTTCTAAAAATCTAAACCAAACCAATCCATTAACCATTGGTTCGGTTTCTAAATGGTTTTAGCCGATTTTGGTTTGTTCCATTGGGTTAATGGAAAACCGACTGTATGTCAGTTTTCTGAAACCGACAGTTCAAATCTTTTAAAAAAATAACACAGTTGAAATTTTTTAACCTACATGCAGTTGAATTTTCTTTCAAAAAATAACACATTTGAATTTTTTTAAGCTACCTGCAGTTGAATTTTCTTTAAAAAAATATGATCTCGTTTGGGTAAGGGTAGAACTTAGGTTTACAAAGTATGAGATGGACGGGGTAGATTAAATCTATTTGATTTAATCAATGACCTATACTTATTGGTTTTCCATTGGTTTTTGGTTCGGTTTTCAGGTCAAACCAAAACCGAACCAATAATGTCGGTTTTCAATTTTTGTTACCATAACCAATCCATTAGTAAATGGTTTGGTTCGGTTTCTTCCTAATTGGTCTGGTTCGGTCCGGTTGCGGCGGAAAACCTAAACCATGTTCAGCCCTATTGCCAACGATCAAGTCATCATCGCACCTTATAAACAGGCATACCAGTATGATCAAAGAGGTGTGTACAGTTCCTTGGTCAAGAGACCACAAAAAACTCTGGAAGAATTGTATGATCGAGCAGAAGAATACACTCGAGTTGAGGATGATTCAAAATCTCGAGAAACAAGAGATATTAACATATCATCCAATCATCCAAATGATGGGAAGAAAGACAAGTCGAAGAACCGTTCGAGTGGACATCATAACGATCAAGGTGAAATTTGAGACAAAAATCATGGGGAACGAATGGAAACTGGATATTAGAAATTTCATGATATGAAGATGACACCATTGAACATACGGCTTACAGAGTTGTATGAGAAAATAAGCAAGGATTTGAACCCCCCCTCGGCCTTTTCCAGCGGAGACACGTTATAAACGTGACAAAAGCAAATACTGCAATTATCATAAAGACATTGGTCACAAGACTGAGAATTGTCGCTCCTTACAGATCGAAGTCCAACGAATGATAGACGCTGGAAAGCTGCAAGAATACGTGAAAAGGGATTTCGGGAAAGGCTCGGGACAATTTAGTACAACACATGTGATTAATTTCAGTCACGCCAGGATCCATTTAATGACCTGATGGGCATCAGAAGATGAGACCAGGAGAAAGCTCAGGAAATTAAAGGAATGGTACGTGACAAATCACATCGATTTTCTCAGTGGAAATGGTGCAGAAATTCTGGAGCTTGGATGCCCAAAGATCGAGTTCTCTGAAGCAGACATGATAGGCGTGTATGCTCCCCACAATGATGCTATCGTTATAACAGCTTGGATTGGTATGTTCCGTGTACACCGTATTCTAGTGGATACAGGAAGCTCGGTGATCGTGTTGTTTTCAGAAGCCTATACCTCTATGAATCTCTCACAAGACTTGATCGAGGAGGATGAAAATCCAATTATCGGTTTTAGTGGCGAAGTTACAAAGGAGATTGGGAAAGTAAAAATACCTATAATAGTGGCTGACAAGTCCGTTCTATGCAGTTTCTTGTTGCTGGATTGTCGAGTTCCCTATAATGCGATCATAGGACGAGACTGGATGCATGCGATCGGTGCAGTCACATCCTCATATCATCAATGCCTGAAGTTATTACCCCTGAAGGGGTCGTGAAGGTTAGAAGAGACCAGATGGACGCCCACAAGTGTCACGAGAATGCTATGGATGAATACAGGAAATCAGAAGTTAACGGGAACCATATCCTGTGAATGGAAAAGAATAGAAATTATAGAATACTTTCCCTCCAGAATCATATATGGGACAGGATGCGGCCGAACCCCCGACAGTCAAGAAACTGATCGAGGTTCAGATTGGGGATGAGAAGCACAAAACCACATTTGTAGGGGCAGATCTACCCGCGCACGAACACGATAGTTTGATTACATTATTAAGAGCAAATGTTGACGTTTTCGCATGGAGTTTTGCTGAAATGCCTGGGATAGATCCGAACGTAGCATGCCACAGGCTAAATATCGATAAGAAGTTTCATCCAGTTCGTCAGAAAATTAGGAATACGTCGCAGAGCAAAAAATATGGAGTTACTGCAGAAGTCGAGAAACTGTTGGAAGCAGGCTTTATTCGACCGGTACAGTATCCTCGCTGGCTGTCCAATGTTGTTCCCGTTCCAAAGAAGAATTGTGTCCGTATCGATTTTCTCGATTTAAATAAAGCATATCCGAGTGATCCTACCCACTTCCGCGGATCAGAGATTTGGTGGATGCAACCTCAGGGTACAGGAGACTGTCATTCAAGGACGGTTTTTCGGGGTATAACCAAATACCTTTGTTCGAGGGAGATCAAGAGCATACTGCCTTTGTGACTAACGGAGGAGTCTACTGCTACACTATAATGCCGTTCGGGCTAAAAATAACAGGGGCGACCTACCAACATTTGGTAGACCATATGTTCAAAGATTTGATTGGGAAGACGATAGAAGTATATATTGACGATATGGTAGTAAAATCTGAGCAAAAGGAGTCGCATTTTCTCAATCTACAGAAGACGTTCGATATCTTGAGGTTTTATCGTATGAAACTCAATCCAACAAAATGTTCATTCGGTCTATCATCGGGAAAGTTCCTTGGATACTTGATGATGCACAGAGGAATCGAGGCGAATCCGGAGCAAATCAGAGACATCAAAGAGATGCCATCCCCTAGAACGAAAAAAGGAGCTCCAGAAACTAGCAGGACGATTAGCAGCTTTAAATCGCTTCATTTCACGCTCGTCGGACCGATCTATTCTTTGAAGTTTTGAAGAAAGCAGTGAATTTTGGCTGGACGGATGAGTGCGAATAGGGCTGTCAATGGATATTCGATATCCGGTATCCGTTTTCGAATATCCGGATTCCGTTAGGTTAATATCCGACATAACGGTTATCCGATATTCGATAACCTTAACGTAACGGATATCCGTTTATTAACATAACGGTACCGGTTAAGGGAGTTTCCGTTAGGTTAATATCCGATACCGTTAGTGTATAACTATATCATAAAATTTTCGGAAATTTTCGATACCTAATACCCTTTAGGTTTACTCTTTAGCCATTTGATTACGTCTCTCCTAAGTAAATATCGGAAATTATCAAATATTAACGGAAATTAACGGAAATTATCGGAAATTATTGAATATTAACGGAAATTATCGGAAGTTATTGGAAGTTTTTTATATCATGAGTAGATAACGGATATTATCGGAATAATATCCAATATCCGATAGCTTATCCTTAACCTTATCGATATGGAATTTTTGAATTCCGACGGATATTATCGGATACCGGATATCCGATAACCCTTAACCTTAATATTATCGGTATTGCTAATATCCGATGGATTTTTATCCATTGACAGCCCTAAGTGCGAAAGAGCATTCGATGAAATCAAATAATATTTGTCAACTCCCCCAGTATTGGTGAGTCCAAAAATTGGGCAACCTATCGGAGTGTATCTGGATGCAACAGAGAACGCTGTGAGCGCAGTACTGTTTGTTATTGACCCACATGAAAAGCCTGTTTACTTGGTCAGTAAATCTCTGATGGGGGCGGAAACACGGTACAAAAAAATTTGAAAAGATTGCACTTGCATTGTTGCATGCATCTCGTCGCCTCAGACCGTATTTCCAAGGGAGAAAGATCGTAGTCTACTCTGAGTATCCGCTGAAGAGAATCCTGGAACGTGCTGATGATTCTAGCCGACTAGCCATATGGTCGAATTTACTAGGGGTGCATGAGAAAGTAAGAAACCAGAACTGCAGAGAAGGGACACGCTCTGGCTACACTGTTAGCAGATTTTCCTGTGGACGACATAGAAACGGTAACCGAAGAAGAAAAAAAGTTGTTGAACAAACCCATAGAGTCAACCACTAATCACACTAGGGGCGAGTATTCAATGGAAGTTGATACACCCGAGCCACTATGGACTGTGTTTACTAATGGATCATCAAATATTGGCGGAGATGGAGTTGGATGTGTCATCCTTACTCCCGAAGGTTCAAGGATCGAGAAAGCGACTAGATTAAGATTTCGAGCATCAAATAATGAAGTTGAATATGAAGCAGCCATTATCGGTTTAAGAGCTGTCAAACAGTTAAATGCAAAGAACGTGAAGCTGGTAACTGATTCTATGGTAGTAGTTAACCAGTTTCTGGGGACCTACACCAAGGAAGAGAGGATGGCCTTATATTTAGATCATATAAGAGAGATGGTAAATGAATTCGACCAATTCTCTATTGGGCAGGAACCACGGTTGGAAAACAGGCACGCAGATGCTTTGGCATATCTGTCTTTCGCAGTCGAAATTGATACCACCCGTTTCATTGTAGTGGATTTCCAAGAGTTACCTAGCATCTCGGAAAGCCACTATGTTCCGTCTCCCGAACACGCTAGTGGGGGCGATAGGGTAACTACATCAGCACAGGAACATATCGAAAACATTGATAGAAATATGGATAATGACAGTCCAGTGATAGAAGATCCAGGCAATCCGAAAAACGCTTCAGATCAAGGTCAACCTTATATTGGTATTCGACAACCACTGAACTCCCATAATATGAACAACTCGCTTCAAAAGTGAAAAAGAATGCATGGAAATATTCAATGATCGAGGGACGGTTATACCGCAAACCCGTAGCTTTGGACCCATTTTTGCGATGCATATCATCCGAGGAAGGACAAACAGATATTAGCGGCAGGCTCATGAAGGAATATGTGGCAACCATTCGGAGGGCTTGATCTCGCGCACAGGATACTTACCTGTGGGTACTTATGGCCATACATGCAGAAAGATGCTAAAGAATATGCGCAGAAATGTGTGCCATGCCAAGAGTACACTCCAATTCCTAAAAGTCCCACCAACGAATTACATCCGGTTTTTTGTCCCTGGCCGTTCGATAAGTGGGGACTAGACATCGTCGGACCACTCCCCCGAGCTCCTGGAGGAGTGAAATATGCACTGGCCGCAACTGATTATTTTACAAAATGGGTTGAGGCAGTGACATTGGTACATGTTACCAGATACGACGTAAAAAGGTTCATATGGGAGAACATCGTTTGCAGATTTGGAATCCCACATGAGCTGGTGTCAGACAATGGAAACCAGTTCGATTCCGGAGTGATCAAAGAATTCTGCGAGAACCTGAACATTCACCATAAATTTTCTGCTCCATATTATGCTCAAAGCAATGGGCAGGCAGAAGCAAAAAATCGTGTTATTATGGAAAATCTCAAGAAAAGGCTAGAAAAGGCGAAGGGAAAGTGGACATATGAGTTCCCTGGAGTCTTATGGTCTTACCGGAAAACCCCAAAAATATCCACTGGATTCTCCCCATTCACACTGGCTTATGTAACAGAGGAAGTCATACCCACTGAGGTACACCTGAAAACTACCAAGACACGTGTTGTCGAATCTGGAAACAATGAAAGCGTACTGGCTTTAGATAAAGAGCTGCAGGAAGAACAAACAGAAACAACCTTGCAGCAATTGGTTCGGTATCAGCAGGAAATCAAGCTGAGTTACGACCGAAAGGTCAAAGAACGAGCGTTTAAGCCAGGGGAATATGTCTTGAAGAAAACTCGAGCAGCCACGATGGAACCAAACTGTGGAAAGATGGGAGCAAATTGGGAAGGTCCATACATAGTAGATAGGCCTGCGTCTCGTGGTTCATACTACCTAAGGAAACTCGATGGAACTCAAGATTCAAAACCATGGAAGACATGGAATTCGTTCCACCTGAAGAAATTTTATCATTAGCTAAATTCGCATATGAGTAGTTTCGTTCAAATTCTGCTGTGCTGCACTCTTTTTCCTTTATGATGGTTTTATCCCACTGGGTTTTCCACGCAAAGGCATTAACGAGGCAGCTGTTGTCGGGAAGTAGGTACTTATCTTGTTATTCTTATTCAGATATTTAATTCAACATTATTTTGGTACTCCACACTCTGTCAGAATTATTCATGTTTAATTATAAGCTGATGTGAACGGTTCGAATCCGCAGTCAGTCCCTAATGGCAAAGCAGTGCACTTCGAGCCTGCTATCAACAACATATCCAACACTTTGTGAATAGGGCAAATGCACAGTTCGTGTATTTTTACCCTATTCCAAAATACCCCCGTCATATGGGACATCAACAAATGTGGCGAACATTTTCTCCTGTCCAGGCATGGGAAAGTGTACACATCTCAACTCTGCGCGCATCTTGAATAGTAGGATTTCCCCCCTGCGCGAACTCAAGATAGCAGAAAAAAAAAAAATTCATTTCATGCGCGAGCAAAATGCAGTAAGGAAGTGCATCCTTGCGCGAGCATTGAGCAGCATGACACAGTTACTTACTAGGGGCGAGTTTTATATCACTTCAATCACTTGGGGGCAAGATATAAAATACCTCGACTCACAAACAAAACAATACATGGGGGCGAGTTACATAACATTCAATAACACGCTTGGGGGCGAGTTATGTAACACTCTAGAACAATGCGAAATTCAGTCGCGGACAGAATTGGGGAGCCCGAACTTCTTAACCCATGACAAGTTATGGATTAAAGGGGGCGATGTTTGTACCCTAATTTTTCACACTAAGAATGGGCTTACTTTGGCTTAATATACTCCTCATATTAGCCAAGTATGGCTAGCTAGGCCTCACAAACACCTTTCATAGAAGCCCATGTGCATAGGTCCAAATCAAGCAAGTGAGGAGCCCCTTCACCACTGCCACGTTAGCAGTAAGGTGCCTCATCAGTGTGCCACATCATCAGTAGAGCGCCACGTCGGCGTGCCATATCAGCAATAAAAGTGCCACGTCAGTACAATTAATCGTCATCAGCATGCCACGTCAGCGGGGTTGGTTTCCATGTCAGTAGGTATCTCCAACCAACGTCTGCCACGTCAGCAGAATAGCGCACAGTCAGCAGTCAGCTGGGCAGTGACGCCAGCGAGACGTCAGCAAACTTAACGCAATCGAAGCCGTTATGACGCCGTTACAACAACAGCCAATCACATCATCCGAAGGTAACGACGTTATAACGTCGTTAGCAGGTCATGACGCCGTCAGTAAACCAGCCAACCCGGAATGCCTCTTGTAACTCCGTCATGACGCCGTTAACTGCATCAGCATGACGTCAGCACAGTCACCTTCTCCGATGACGGTTGCAGCAGCAGATTGCCGGCGACGTTGTCCGGCCACAGTGGTAATGCTCCAATGCTTCGCCGCTTAAATAATCTCTGTAGTCCCGTGTTATTTCCACCCATCTCAATTGCTTTGAAAGATATTTGCACCTACCGAGCCTAGTCGAGCCGATCTACTAACTTGAAGGATTAATCATCCCCAATTCTATTGCCTTTACGATGTTTCCACCCCACTTCGTGGGCTAAGCCAATTACACTATTTCTTGGGCTTGGTCTGTTACACCCATTTTAGCTTGGCTAGTTCCATAACCTAGAGGAACATTCCGGAAGAGTCTAGAATATATTCTGGAATATTCCAGGAGGCATGCATGGAAATTTAATACCAGGAGGCATACAGGGAAATGAATACAATTTATGCCAGGAGGCATGCAGGGAAAGTTAAGACATTTTATGTTGACCTCGAAATTAGAGTAAGACCCAAATTTGCAAGATATATAAACATGGTTTTACAACCCTAAAAGGTATGCAATCTTCCCTACTAAAACTCATGTGAAAAACTCTAGCTAACTTAAGCATCAGAGGGTTTTTTGGAGGTTACCCCCAACACTGTTCACGTGAAAGAGAAAGGAAGCAGTTCTATCAATATCAACATCATCATCAGATTCGTGTTTGGAGGTTAAAATATTTTACCATCCAAACAAGTATGTATGTAGAGGTTTGTTGTTTGATCACCGAGTCCCGATCTCTACGGAATTGTGCCAGACTTTCAAATCTTCTACGAGTTTCCTTGAAAGTATGTGGCTATTTGATTGGACTTTTGAGCCCACCAAAATAAGCGTTAAAAGCCTAAAAGAATTTCCCTCGTTTTAGAAATTTTTGGATAACTAGAATTTCTCATATATATTATATATATTATAAAAAGAAGTGGTGTATGTCTAGCCTGTTGAATCCGGCCATCGATTTTGTCATCTCACGGCGCGGATCTATAGTTGGACGAGGGATATTTTCGAGCGTCCGATCGGGAGACAAGACAAACATTGAGGTTTCCTAATAGAACTCCGCTTCTTAAAAACAACGAACAACCTTTCTTTTTACTTGCGGGAGAATGAAAACAAACTATTTCCTCTTATGGAACAGATACCGGAGTTGGATGTATTTCCTAATCCGTGTTTCTTCCATTCTGGGATGTCATTGTGCACCCTCTCTATATATGACTAACCTTAATATTTCGATTACCCAAAAAAATGTGATTTTTTTAACAGGTACAAAAAACCAGAATCTCAACCAGGTATGAATTTGATTTCTCTCTATCTTCTTTTTTTTCAACGCTCTATTTTTTATAAGGTTATTTAACATTTGGTACCCAGCAAATGACTAATACCTTACTTTGGTACCCAACATTTTAAATATTAAGGGTTGGTACCTTAACCAGTTAGAGAACGTCAAAGCAGCCATTGACCTAACTGTTTTAGTTAACTTTTCAATAATCAAAATTAATTACTAAACGGAGTGATCTTCCATCTCCTAAGAACCTGCAAGTCGGCCATCACCACTGTTCCTTCACTTTTATTCATTATCATCTAACGGGACATAATACGGGTCTTCTCTATCCATTCCATTATCAGAAGAAGACAATTTAGTTCTCTTACTAGATTTGATTGCAGCAATTCCATTACATTTAAGATCAATTTTTTTATTCAAATCGAACCTCTCCATTCTGTTAATGTTTTCTTCAATCGACTACTCAAAATTTTCCCAAACTTCATCTTTATTACTAAACCAAGTAACCAACTGTATTCAGGTATAACAACATAAACCTCGTGATTTTTTTTGTTTGAAACAGTAAACCTGATGATAGTTATGAAGTCAAATCAGGGATCACCTGTTGAATGAAAGAGGCAACAGTGTTGTATTCCTCCGGAAAGCCATTGACAAGTTGAATAACCAAACGCTTGCCATTCATCGGGAAATTGAGATCACTTAATCGGTCGGAGAATGATTTAAGTTTATCACAGTAATCATCAATACCATTACAGTCAGTAAATTTAAGGTTAACGAATCTGGGATCACCTTAAAAAGCTATTTCAAGATAACAAAGGCAGCCTCGCAACAACCCTTGAAAGTAAGTTCGTTAACCTTAAATTTACTGACTGTAATGGTGTTGATGATTACTGTGATAAACTTAAATCATTCTTCGATCGATTAAGTGATCTCGATTTCCCGATGAATGACAAGCGTTTGGTTATTCAACTTGTCAATGGCCTTCCGGAGGAATACAACATTGTTGCCTCCTGATGATGATTTCTATCGTTGTCTCAATCTAACCACACATAAAATCATCATCTCTCGTCATGTAACCTTTGACGAAACTTTTTTCCCATTCACAACCTCTACTCCCACCGGCCTTACAGACGCAGAACCCTCTCCCTCATCTATCCACCACTCTTTTGCTGACAACCTTGCCTACCCATCAGCACCTCCCTCATCCCCCTCGTCTGATGTCCTCAGTTACCCTATTCCATATACTCCCCCCATAGACGCAGACTTATAGTTCCTTCCACTTCTTCCGCTACCACATCTACTAGTCCGGCTCCTACTGCTTCGAATGATTAGCCTACAGTCTCCATTCCATCTGCCTCCCCTAGTCCAAGTGTCTCCAGTTCCCACTCTTGCACATCCTCCCGCTGTTACGCCTCCACCCATCCTTCCTCCCTCTCGTCCGGTCACTCGGGCCCCCCGAAGCATTTTTTGCCCCAATCAAAAACTCAATTTTCATGTCCAGTCCAATATAAGATCTCTCCGTTGCCTCGCTCCCACCTATATGATCTTAGGGATCCTAACTAGAATACATCCATGCTAGATGAATACACTGCCATGTTGAAAACTAATACTTGGGAACTTATTCCTCGGCCACGAGATGCACATGTTATTCGTTCCATGTGTTTTTTTCTCCACAAATTTCATGCCGACGGTTCCTTGCAGCGTCACAAGGCACGCCTAGTTGCAAATGGTAAATCCCAACAATTTGGAGTTGATTGTTTTGAAACGTTTAGTCCGGTTATCAAACCAGCGACTATCCGCATCGTGCTTACCATTCCGCTTCACATTCTTGGCCTATGCATCGGCTAGATGTCAAGAATGCCTTTCTCCACGGGGATTTGACTGAGACAGTTTATATGCATCAGCCTCCGGGTTTTGTTGATCCCGAACACCCTGATTATGTATGTCGACTTCTTTGTTCGCTTTATGGTCTAAAGCAGGCTCCTCGTGCATGGTTTCAACGATTTTCCAAGTTTATTACCAATTGTGGTTTTCGGGGTAGTGTATGTGATCCCTCTCTCTTCGTCTACCAATCCGGATCCAAGATGGCATACCTACTTTTATATGTTGATGACATCATTTTAACAAAGAAATACCGATCATCTTCTTGGCAAATTTATTACATTGATGAAACGAGAATTCGCCATGATTGATCTTGGCCCGCTGCATTATTTTTTGGGTATTTCTGTTAACCGCTCATCTTCAGGCCTCTACTTGTCTCAGTCAGTTTATACGCAGGACATCATTGCACGTGCATCTATGACAAATTTTAATATTGTGGCCACACCAGTTGATACCAATTCGAAACTCAGTGCAACATCTGGTCCTGTGATCGAGGATCCTACTTTATACCGAAGCCTGTCTTGGGCTCTTCAGTACCTCACCTTCACTAGACCTGATATTTCTTATGCAGTTTAGCAGGTATGTTTGTTTATGCATGACCCTAGGGATCCTCACATGCAGGCCCTTAAGCGGATCCTTCGTTATCTTCAGGGTACTCTTGATCATGGCTTGTTCCTGTCTGCTACTACACTCACTGGATTAACTGCTTATTCTGATGTTGATTGGGCTGGGTGTCCAGATTCCCGTCGATCCACTTCCGGCTACTTCATCTTTCTAGGTGACAACCTAGTTTTCACGGTCTTCTAGCACCAGAAGCGTATCTCGCTCAAGTCGTTGAAAATTTGAATATCGGGGAGTGGCGAATGCAGTTGCAGAGACTACTTGGCTTCGCAACTTACTTCTTGAGCTTCATCTACCTCTACGACGTGCCACTATTGTATACAGTGATAAAGTCAGTGAAATCTATATGTCTGGTGATCCTGTTCAACATCAACGCACCAAACATGTGGAGATTGATATACATTTTGTTCATGATCGCGTTCGTATTGGTGATATTCATGTACTGCACATCCCCTCGGAAAGTCAATATGCTGATATTTTTACCAAGGGCCTTCCACGACAGTTTGTTTACTCGTTTAGTGCTAGTCTGAGCGTCTGCTCTTCTCCCGCTCCGACTAAGGGGGTGTAATAGATTAGATATTTTGTTGGTTTCCTTTCTTAGCTTTATTCTCTCATTAAACTGAAGTATTCTCAATTATTGTGAGATACTCTTTGATATTATTCTGTCATATAATAACGAATGCAAAAGGGAAAGCTCTCATGGGAGTTTCACCATTATCCAAGACTATCAAAATATAAATTCCACAAATCTGCTGCTTCATCTCCTTCTACTCACTTACACAACAAATTCAAACAAAGCTTTAATTACGGTACTTAATATTCATCTTCGACTGTTGAGAAAAAAAAACTCCCCTACCTTGGAATATAACAGAAACCCTAGTTTTGAATTTCAAAAATTTCGATTACACGTTATGCCTGATAAAAATCTAATGAAAACCAAGTTTTTCTTTTCGATCAGTTACCAAAACCCTGATCGAGCAAAAATCACTTGAATCCCCAATACTCTCATGAATCCTAACTATCTGTAATGTTCACGGGAAGAAGAATTGAATTAGGGTAACAAAAAACTGATCTTATCTGCCCGAGACACATTAATATGTTTAACGTGACATTAGGATTTCTCGAGTCATATTCATAATTGATAAGCAAAACTTGGTAATAACACTTGTTTTGTCACGGAAATGTTAACTCAGTTACGAAAATTTTATCTCGGTTAGGTCAACAGGTTGACTTGACAGCCTCTAGCGGGTCAAGGTACCAACCCTTAATATTTTAAATGTTGGGTACCAAACTAATGTGGTGTTCATTTGCTGGGTAGCAAACGTTAAATAGACCATTTTTTATATGTGTAATTTTGAGATTATTGCTCCAGATTTAGATAATTTGATAAGGGTTTGCGTTGTTTTGATTTGGTTAGGGTGTGTGTTGTTTTGATTATTTTTTATTTGTGTTGTTTTATCAGTGGACATGATGGTAAATCAAAACGATCCAAATTCTCTTCCATTGGATCCTGTTTCAAGGTAATCCAAATCTTCTGTTAACTACCATATTCTCTAATTCTTGGATTTTTGTTTGATTTCTTATTTGGTTGGCTTTTATTTTGAGGGTCGTTGTATTTATTGAAACTTCATTTTTTTTTTTAAAATTTTGGTTGATTACGGTATTGTGATAGAGAAGAGGAAAAACTGAAGATAGCTTAAGCAATATTTTTTTTTTGTATGAGAATATCAATATTTATTGTGTTTCCATGCAGCAAACAATCGAAAAAACCAACAGAAGCTATGGCTACTACCACTTCTCTAATAAATTTTCTTTTTCGTCTTCCATTTATTTATTGGTATTCAGGCGTGAAATCGAAATCCTCCTATGAGTTGTGTAACTGTATACTCCTTTTAAGAAATAGCACAATGTCAGAGATTAATGTTGTTTGAATAAATTTTATGAGTTATTGTTCTTTTAGTTTTAGTTGGAACTTTGGAACTAGCACAATATCAGATATTAATGTTGTTTGAATCAATTTTATGAGTTATTGTTCTTTTAACTGATTTATAACAAATATATTTACATTGTTTTTTTCAAGGCTCCATCGAATTCGCTAACAATTCCTGCTGAATCAGATGATGAAAAAGTAATTTAGATCCTCTTTGAAAGTTTCATGCTAGCAGATGTTAATTAGATGTTTAGGTTGTTTCATGATAGCCAGGAGTACAGTAATTTTGATATACTTTTTTTGCATGGATATGCCCTTGAAAGATCAAGTTATCATGGATGGGCCCAAGGAAAGCTATAAAAAGGGGCCAGGTATGTATACCATTCTAACAAAGAGACACAATTCTTGAAGGAGGTGAATTTAGATAGTAAATTACTTTTGCTGTGAAATAATCATTGTCACTCTCAAATATAGTTATAGCTTTGGATTTGGATTTAGTTTTCTGAGTTACATCTTAGCCATATTTTTTATGACGATGGTGCAAATAGATTTGTTTTTCTTGCAGAGGCCTCAACAAGAATCACCTCCTGGATTCATGCCTGGGTAAACTCTTGGCGTACAAGGGAAGCAACTTAAAATGAAGGTCATATGAGTGCAGTATACAACCACCGTTCTAAATATTATTAGATTACTTGAGCCTCATATCTTTCTTATTTTTTGCACGTGATATCTTGGGAAGAGTCTTAGTGTGATATAGTTACTAGTTGTTCAATCCTGTTAAGCTAAATTATGTCTTTAACTAAGTTTTGTTTGATATTATATACACTTGATGGTGAATGGTTTAATATGACTTCGTGTGAAATAGGAATAAAATTTGCGCTATATTTTTAACTCCAGGATTTGTAATATAATCTGAGATCTATACCTTTTGAGCTTCTAAGAAATACTAATATCCGCAGTAAGCACATTGACCATAACTAAGGCTCAGCAGAACCACATTTTTGTACGTATTCATGGATATATAGACAACCTATGTTTTCTCCTTTCAATGTAGCGCTGGATCTTGGCTGAGAACAGAAGTAACTCTGTAAGTCGTTTGATCTTGTTTCTAGAGACCATCTCAGAAGCCATCTCTCCTTTATGGCAGAACTTAAATATTGACAGATCGAATATGTTCTGAATCACAGTTGAGGCCATTCTTTAGTTATTTAATTACTTGGTAGTAGACTTGAAAATATTGGTTATGTAGTGTTTTTTCGTCACAAGGTCAAGCAAACTTAATTATTAGGTAGCTGTTCAAGTAAATTAGGCATGGGCTGTGACCAATTTTTAAAGATACTGTTGATTTTTGTTTGATACATGCTAATTTCATTACAACATTATTGTTGCAGTTAGTTCAATTTCTTAATCATATGCCTCCTGTGGAGATGAATTAAAAAAAATATTTACTACACTTGATTCCCATTATATTAAATTCCAATTACATTAAGAAAAGGTACTTGCTTCCTCAGCTCAGATGGAAGAACACATGGTTCTAAACCATGCAGTTGTGGGTTCAACTCCCACATATGGCATTGTTATTTGAGTAGTCTTAATGAGTGATTATTATCACTTTTAATATTATCAACACCCATTTATTTTCTGTACATTTTTAGCCATTTTGTGAAGTTATCTAACTTGCTAAAAGATCATGTGGAATTTTTGAAAGTTGGATAAGTTGTGTAAATCAGCAAATTTGATGAGAATGTCCGTGAAAATGCCAACTTTGATGGATATTTTTGGGGTTCAATTGAGAATATTTTCTTGACTAAAGTTTTCGGTTTCAAGAAGAGATGATCTAATTTATTTTTTTTGACAGGACATCCAGCTGTGGCAGGTTTATACTCCATATGGGAAACCGAAGATTCTAGATTCTTGATTGGTAATCTAAGTGCGTTTTCTAATAACAAACAAATCTTAATATAGATTTTACACTACAAAGAATTGATTTATCTATTTTGGTTAATCAATATGAGGTGCACATTATAGATTTTGCACCAAGAAGAAAGATTCACTTTGACCATGGATTATAATCAAGAAGAAAGATTCACTCTGATGATTAGGAACGAACCAAGTAACAAAAAGCGATCAGAGAGGTATCACCCCGGCCGTTGGCCGGGGCGATACCTAGTATACATATAACTCTAGGATTTGTGATATTATCTGAGATCTATACCTTTTGAGCTTCTAATAAATACTAATATCCGCAGTAAGCACATTGACCATAACTAAGTCTCAGCAGAACCACATTTTTGTACGTATTCATGGATATATAGACAACATATGTTTTCTCCTTTCAATGTAGTGCTGAATCTTGGCTAAGAACAGAAGTAACTCTGTAAGTCGTTTGATCTTTATTTCTAGATACCATCTCAGAAGCCATCTCTCCTTTATGGCAGAACTTAAATTATGACAGAACTTAAAGAATGACAAATCGAATATGTTTAGAATCACAGTTGAGGCCATTCTTTAGTTAATTAATTACTTGGTAGTAGACTTGAAAATATTGGTTATGTAGTGCTTTCGTCACAAGGTCAAGCAAACTTAATTATTAGGTAGCTGTTCAAATGAATTAGGCATGGGCCGTGACCAACTTTTAAAGATGCTGTTGATTTTTGTTTGATACATACTAATTTCATTACAACATTATTGTTGCAGGTAGTTCAATTGCTTAATCATATGCCGCCTGTGGAGATGAATTCAAAACCATATCTACTACACCTTATTCCCATTATATTAAATCCAAATTACATTAAGAAATGATACTTGCTGCCTTAGCTTAGGTGGAAGAACACATGGTTCTAAACCATGCAGTTGTGGGTTCAACTCCCACATATGGCATTGTTTGTTGAGTAGTCTTAATGAGTGATTATTATCACTTTTAAGTTTTAGCAACACCCATTTATTTTTCTGTACATTTTTAGCCATTTTGTGAAGTTACCTAACTTGCTAAAAGATCATGTGGAATTTTTTAAGGTTGGATAAGTTGTGTAAATCAGCAAATTTGATGAGAATGTTCGTGAAAATGCCAACTTTGATGGATATTTTTGGGCTTCAATTGAGAATATTTTTTGGACTAAAGTTTTCGTTTTCAAGAAGAGATGATCTAATTTATTTTATATTTTTGACAGGGAAACCGAAGATTCTAGATATTCTTAATTGGTAATCTAAGTGCGTTTTATAATAACAAACAAATCTTAATATAGATTTTACACTACAAATAATTGATTTATCTATTTTGTTTAATCAATATGAGGTGCACATTATAGATTTTACACCAAGAAGAAAGATTCACTCTGACCATGGATTATAATCAAGAAGAAAGATTCGCTTTGATCATTAGGAACGAACCAAGTAACAAAAAGCGATCAGAGAGGTTGAGCCCTAGCTGTAGTCCGGGGTGATACCTAGTATATATATATGATGTACTCCTGCATATTATTATTGAATGGGAGATTGATTTTTCTGTATATACATACTCGGCTCCTTTCCTATTATCTTTTATTTGTTTCTTGCTTCTGAACATTTTAAACCAGTTTCCAATGGCTCCAAAATGGCAGAGAGTTTCTAAGTCTAATTCTGATCACGAGATGTCTTCGTCGCAGTCTATTCATGAGACTATGAAAGGTTCTCATGAGTTTAAGATCAAAGGGTATTCTCTATCTAAGGGAATGGGAGTTGGTACATACATGTCCAGTGGCAAATTTACAGTTGGTGGTCATGAATGGGCTATACTTTTTAATCCAGACGGCAATACTGAAGATTGCAAGGAGTACGTATCCGTATTCCTTTAGTTAGTAAGCCCTAGAAAACAAGTTAGGGCAGTCTATGAATTTGAATTACTGGACCAAAGCGGAAAAACGAAATATGTTACTGGTTCAATGGGATCTCCAATGACGTTTAATACAGGAAGCTCAATATGGTACGTTCTGATTCATATGGTTCTTGAATTATATTGAATATTTCTGTTGTTTTAATTATGGGTAATCCAAGTTGTTTAGCAACTAACATGGTAATTTATTTCTTAAAGTTTAACTTGCACTAGAAGGCCTGGTGCATCATTGACATTTCCATACTGATTAATTTCAGGGGAAAATTGCGGTTTATGAAGAGGTCGGACTTTGAGACCTCAACTTATCTCAAGGATGATTGTCTTATCATTATTTGTACAATCGGAGTAGTGAGAAATCATGTTGAAACAATGCAACCTCGTTTTCATGAGGGGAAACATTATGTTATTCTTGTACCTCCATCAGATATGATTCTGAATCTCAAGGGTATGCTAGAATCTGGAATTTAGTCTGATGTTACTTTTCAACTTGGCAACGAATCCTTCAAAGCCCATAAGTCGGTTCTTGCAACTCAATGTCCCATATTTAGAGCTCAGTTTCTTGGATTGGTGGGTAACCCAGATATGGAAACCGTAGCCATTGAAGAGTTTGATCCCTTTGCCTTTAAGGTGCTGCTTTTAACAATTCATTATTCTGTTGTCATAAATACGGTAGCATTTATGTTTTACCTTTGTGCATAAATTTACCAGTTCCGCTACGTACCTTAAAATTACATGATGTATTGCAGGCGATGCTGCTATTTTTGTACTCAGATGAACTTCCTGAACCACGTGAACTTTCTGATTTAGATCCTTTTTGCACTTCAACTACAATTATACAACATTTGTTATTTGCAGCAGATCGCTTTGTTCTTGCACGATTGAAACTCATGTGTGAATCAAAATTATGTTCAGAAATAACTGCAGATATTGTGGCAACAACACTGGCCCTTGGAGATCACCACCATTGCTTGCAACTTAAAACTTCCTGTCTAAACTTTGCAGCTGAGCCCGAAAATGTGGGAGGTGAGTGTTATATTTATATTTCTGACAAAGTAGTTAGCTAATTTTATAGATTTCATGAGGAATATGTGTCTGTTCAGTTTCTGGTTTAACAGATATTTAAATTTCTTATCTATTAAAATGTTTTACGTGTAGAGGTTGTGAAGTCTGATGGGTTTGCGCAATTGGAGAAGAGTAATCCCTCATTATTGATTGAACTATTGAAGACTAGTGTGCTGGTAAATGCAAAATAAAGCCTAATAATTTTTTATGCTAGTCAATTTGTGTAGCTCGATAATTTGATTGCATCTATTTTGTTATGCTGATCATCCTTAGTGAAGAACTAAAATGATTGATACAAAATTGAAGTTCATTGAAAAAAGTTACAGGTTTACTATTTTCCCCCTGCTCACTTTTGATGTCCCTAAAGGTTTACATGTGATGATGGTTCAGGAAAATGATATTTCAAGTTTTTACACATGTCCAACCATTCTTCAAAGACTCTGAAAAAGAGAATGTTATTTTACTGAAACAACTTATATTAATAATAACAAACCAAATACAATTCTAATTCTCGTTCACACTAGAGAAGAAAGGAATGAACAATTTTCTATAACTAAACAGAGTTCAACTACAGCAAACAAACACAACCAATTAATCACTTACTGGAAACCAGTTTTATTTTAAAGCATGAAACAACATAATAGTACACAATCTCTGCCGAAAGAGACCCAAGTTCCAAAACCAGTAGTAGTAAACTACTTGTAAGCCTACAAAACTTGTACATAAAGAGATTCAAGTTCCAAAATCAGTAGTAGTAACTACTAGTACACCCACAAAACCTTTACAAGTATCAGTACTTGAACATTTAAGGCCATCCAAGCAACATCAGAGTAGGAGAAAATGCATATCGGTTCATCGAGGGAGAGGTGTTGTGGTGTTCAGGAGTGAGGCACAGTGTAGTCAAAATCGCTCTCCAAGGCCGATTACTCGCCGAGTAATCGCTATAGGCTATATGACCGAGGCAATTTCCGATTCCAAGCCATTTTCGATTTTTAGCAATTAAGATGGACGATTTTGCCGATTTGGACTGATTTTTTTAGCAAAACGAGTTAACGATTTTTCCGAGTTGGTCTTGCGAACACTAAATTCAGAAAAGAAAATTTCCGTAACCCCTCATATGGGAGTTATCAAATAGAAAAACCTCGAAATATATGATAATACGTTCAATATAACAATATTTCACACTTAATTACATGATAGTGTTAAAATTTTGATTTTAATTAGGTTCAAATCATGACTTACGTGCAACAATATATATAATATCTAATAAATAGATTCCGAGTATTAGACTGAGTTTTGGCGATTTCCAAGTCCGAACTAATTGCTCCTCGCTCCTCGCTCCCCAACCGAATAGGACCGAGGAACGATTTTGACTACTTTGGTGAGGCATCGAGGTGGGGATCGGAATTCATACAATAACTCTGTAATCTCATCATCATACTCCAAAAGCTTTAAAGAGCTGGAAGAATCAACCTGGAGAAAATAATTCAATGATGTTAAAGTATGCTTTCGTGTTACAAGAAACCTACCTCTATGGTATATTCTACTTTCACATTTAAATCAGATTAAAGATAGGTGGAGATTAACATAATTTTAACAACATACTTCATCTATATACTGAACCAACAATTAACAGCTAAACAATACAAGTATATAAACGTAGTCTTACCAGTAGATTTCATCTATTTACTGAACCAACAATTCAAAGCTAAACAATATAAGTATGTATTGGTTTTAAAGGAAACCTAAACTGACAATTCATACCTTTGAAATTTGATTTCGTATTTAAAGGGAAACCAGGTTTGATGTACAGACCATTCTGCTCCACATGTTATCAGATTTCTTCAACAGATTCTTCTTTAATGCTGCTTTAGAGCAATTCCTATGGAATAAACAAACTTTAAGTTCATTTTGATCCCACTATGGACTCAACAAACATGAAAAACGGATGGCCAAACCAACAAATTTGTTGGTTTGCCCATTGAGATGGAAGAACAAGCGCGCGCGTGATGGAAGGACGGGCGAGTGTACCACAATCGCTGGCGTTTGAGCCACAAACGCTGGAGTTTTAGCCTAAAATTCCCGTATTTACTTAACACGCCAGCGTTTGACACAAAATCGCTAACGACTATATCTGTTCGGCTAAAAATGCTTGTCATCCAATGGTTAGAATTTTAACTTCTATAAATACTCCCCATTTTAACTCCAAATTCACACATCTAGTCTTTTTTACTCTTCTTCTACGAGCTTAAAAAAATTATTCAATTCTTGAGTTCAACAAATTTGTCGAAAGATGTCTTGGTCCTTGTTAGTTCAGCGAGTTCCGTATACTAAAGAAGAAGATGAATCTATTTGGAGAAACTATTTTTTTTATTTACTCAGCTTGCTTCAGCAGACTATCCATGGGTGAATTTATGGGCGGTTATTCACGATGGGTTCTGGAGTGACACTCGTAATCCGAGTCGTCATGCTATATGCGAAATAGAAAATCGTTTTGGTACAATTAAGAAAGAAGTAAATGAGTTTATAGCTTTAACTATGCAAGTCAATCGATATAGACTGAGAGGTGAAACTGATGCTGAGATGGTAACAAAATCTTTGGATGAATGGCGAAGATGGAAAAATGTGGCTTTTCGTTTCGAAAAATGTTTCGAAATCCTTAAGGTGTTGAACAATTTCAAACCCTTCTTTTTAGTTGTTGTTCCACCTAGTACTTCTGACCGGTGAAGCTAATGTCAAATGCTTAATTTTAAACATATGTAATTCAGTGAAGCTAATGTTAAACGCTTAAATTTAAACATATGTAATTTCATTTAAATAAACCGTCGTACTTTTATTTGATTAAAACTAGAATTATAAATGTAGCACAATTAAAACTACAATCTCTCTAACGTTTCCCATCGTTAACTCGCTTATCGTTATCTTCGGGGCCTGTAGTCAACCATTCTCCAAGACCTGGGATTTCTCCAGTTACCAACATCTGGGATAAATTTCCAAAAGGGGAAAAAACGGGTTGAAGAACATTAGGCGATTGGAAAGCACTCGGACCTCCAAACATATAAGATGTTTGTTGTTGTGGTGGTGGTGTAACAAGAAAAATTTGGGTTGTAGGGCGAGAATGGTGATGAAATGTGCCTATGATCTGGCTGAATAACTTGATGTTGAGATACAGGCATAGTTTGTGGTGAAGTACCGTGTCGTACATGTGGTGAAGTACTGTGACGTACTTGTGTTTCTCCCACCACTGTATAATCACTGTCGTGGTATGATTTGTTGCTCCTGGTGGAATCAGAATACTGTGAACGCCCATCATCATTTACAGTTGGAATCAATCCAAACATTATGTCTGTATGCCATCTCCTACAAACACCCAAGTGTGCCACCTCCATTTTTCGATTCAGCCAATACAAATCGTTAAGTTGTCTCTTCAACTCTTTGTCACTGGCCAGTCATATTTTAGTAAGGATAATCACGTTCCATAGCTTGGGATACAATAGGGATCGTGGTTGTCTCACCTTGTGAAGTAATACTTGGCATCTCCCAACGAATTTCGGGCATATTTGCTGAAGATGATGAAGAACTTGCACCCGTGGTAGGGTAAGTCATAAAGCATGGCTCTTTGGAGGTGGCTGGATAGGAACGATATTTTTATCATGAGCCAGGCGTGATAACCCTGGGAAATCAAACCCATAAATGTGCATGTTGTGTATCCCAATTATAGGCTTTGCAATCGACTTGTACCCGGTGACATACTGCGCTTCATCAATATTCCTCTTTGTATTTAGTTCATACCTCTCCCAATTGATTCATCAAAGAGCATCCCAGTGTGAAAAACATGTACACCTCTACAAACACCTAACAAAATATAGCATCCATACTCACATGACATGCCATATATTCATCACATAGCATTTCAGTGTCAAACATGTACACATCTACAGAAAAATACCAAAATCTAGCATATATACCAACAAAACAGGTCATGCATTCATCAAAGAGCATACTGGTGTAGAAGTATGTAAATATTTACATAATAATAACAAAATAAAGCACTCATTCAAACAAAACAGCTCATGTATTCATCATAGATAATTTCATTGTACAAATATGTGCAATCTACCAAATAGGGACGAATGCTCACACATTGAAAATGCGGGGGGTACAACAACCACGCCCAACAATTCTTTTGGCAATCTGAGAGGACTTACTCCAATATACTTTAAAGAGAATCAACTAGACAGTCAGACTCAATCTTTAGAAAAGTATATCAACGAGTTTATATATATATCTCTCAAATCAATCTGCAATCAGCAAATAGAAATTTGCGAGCCCGATTGAATATAAGAGTAGTAACTTGAACGGTACCAAAGACCAATGTTCAAGGATCAATCAATTTCAATCAACAACCAAAGGTTGGATTTCCCAATTGATCGATTCAACGCACAACCTGTGATATTTCAATTATGTAACAAAATATAATACGGAAAAGAAATAACACAGACACCAGAATTTTGTTAACGAGGAAAACTGCAAATGCGGAAAACCCCCGGGACCTAGTCCATATTTGAACACCACACTGTATTAAGCCGCTACAGACACACTAGCCTACTACCAATGAACTTCGGATTGGACTATAGTTGAACCCTAATCAAACTCACACTGATTCAAGGTACAGTTGCGTTCCTTAGGTCTCTGATCTCAGCAGGATACTACGCACTTGATTCCCTTAGCTGATCTCACCCACAACCAAGAGTTGCTACGACCCAAAGTCGAAGACTTGATAAACAAATCTGTCTCACACAGAAAAGTCTATTAGAATAGATAAATCTGTCTCCCACAGAAATACCTATGAGTTTTGTTCCGTCTTTTGATAAATCTAGGTGAACATGAACCAATTGATAAACCGGTCTTATATTCCCGAAGAACAACCTAGTATTATCAATCACCTCACAATACCCTAAATCGTATGGAAACGAAACTAGATATTGTGTAATCACAAACGATGAGACGAAGGTGATTGTGATTACTTTTTATCTTTCCTATCGGATATTAAATATCAAGCAAATCTTAGAGAAAAAGATAGTACTCAGACGATAGAATCGGGCAAGATCAGAACATGCAACTACAGAGAAAATAGTTGGGTCTGGCTTCACAATCCTAATGAAGTCTTCAAGTCGTTAACCTACAGGGTCTCGTGAGAAACCTAATTAAGGTTAAAGGAGAATCAACTCTAGTTATGAAACTAGTAACACACAAAAGTGTGGGGATTAGGTTTCCAAGTTGCTAGAGTTCTCCTTTATATAGTTTTCAAATCAGTGTTTGCAATCTAAGTTACCTTGGTAACAAATCATTCAATATTCACCGTTAGATGAAAAACCTGATTCAACCAAGGTAATATCTTTCAACCGTTAGATCGAACTTAGCTTGTTACACACAAATGATATGTACCCTCATTTAGGTTTATGTAACCATACCTAAACGTGTACACCATGTTGGCTCAACAATAGTTAACCGAAGTTAGCCATATGAACACTCTCATATCAGCCTTATTCATCTTAACCATAACTAGTTCAAATGACTCAAATGAAACTAGTTAAAGAGTTGTTCAATTGCTATATTCTGATAGAAGTATACAAGAACACAATTGAAGCAAAATCGGTTTGATTCACTCGAATCAATTCATGAACATTATAGCCACGGTTTGCAAAGATTGCATTCCTTATTATATAAATGTTTAAGTTCATGTACACACCCGATTTTTGAACTTGAACCTTCAAGTATGCAAACGGTACGCATACATGAAATACCCGGACCAAGATTGGGTTTCGCCAGTACGCAAACGGGTACGCGGACTTCCAATCCCAGTAGAAATATTCAGACATGAACCTCACGCCAGTATGCGAACAGGTGCGCATACTTAGGTTCCCGGATTTCTCAAGCCAACATGTACGCATATGCGTACGCATACTATGGTTCCCGGACATGGATTACATATGTGCAAGAGTACACAACATGTCATATCCAATAATGGTTAAGTGTTCTGAATTCTTATTTCAATCATTGAAAATTTCTTAGAGGATGAAAATAGCCGTTTTTACACACTATTAGCATCAAAGCAATTTTCAAGTTATTGAAATAATCATAACGAAACATTCCAAGTCTACATCAAATGATTGTATCACACAAACCATGTAAGATGTTACTCGGCAATTTTCACATTATAATCTTTTGACTTGCGTCAAGAATATAAGATGAACTTGATTGAAGCGAAAGCTTGCCAACACATATTCCGAGAAATATGTAAGCGAGTTAAACTCAGCTCGAAATCTCAAATGTGTATAATAGAAAACTATATCGTAACACGACTTATGTATCAATATAGGAGATAGAGTAGAAATAGACTTTCCAAGTGATAGATGAGTTTCAGTCTCCACATACTTTGTTGATGAAATTCCACAAGCTCTCATTAGTAGTTCTTCGTCTTCAAATGTTGAACGCCGTGAAGTCTAAGGCTCAACTACACAATATTGTCCTAGTCCGAGACATATATATGTAGACTAGGAATCAAGACCTATAGCTTTGATCACTAAAATTGACAAATATGCTTGAGATAGCAACGCATGCGAGTTCGACCGAGCAGTACGCTAACACACATGATTCAAGATAGCATACACAATCTTCCCAGACATGGTTGATAACCTGCATATTAAAAAAAAAAAACATATATCAAAAGCACATAAATGAATACATCAAAGCTCTAAACCACATATAAAAGATCTTAAAAAATAGCATTCTTACGTTCAATCAACACATAAATGATAAATCAAATAACTAATAAAAAAAAATCCGAGTCACATCTAAAAGATCTCAAAATCTAAACTAACACAGAGATGCAACATCAAAATATCTAAATCATATTTAAATTTATCAAAGAATTAATTTTTCGAATCAACCTTAAATCACAATAAATCGAAACATATACAATATACAAGAAAGTACACATTATGTATAGTCAAAAATAAAAGAAATCAATTGCTCTATCAATTGTCTTATATATATTCTATCTATCTATCTATCTATTATATTATATTATATAAAAGCAACTCTCATTGCTACAGTGCAATGAAGCTGCAAATTGTGATTTCCCATTTTAGCCTTAGTTTTATTTTTTTCATTCTAAACACCACATAAATAAACGGGGGGCGTTTATGTAATTTGAATATACAATTACCACTACAAGAAAATCTAGCTATTGCTACACCATATATTGCCACACCTTCAATATAGGTGTTGCAAAAGTAAATTTCTAGTCACATTACTTTTCAATGGGCATGACTAAAAGCTATAATTTTTCACGTAAAATGAAACTTTTGCCACACAACTGTAGCAACAATATGAAAAAAGTGTGGAAAAAAAGTATAATCTCTTGCTGCAGCAATAAAGATTGGGTGCAGCAATAGACTTCTTGCTACATAGGTTATCGTGACACTAGTAGGGGTTTATGCCATAACCATTGGGTGCTGCAATATATTAAGTTTCTTGTAGTTTACCTTTACAGTAAGTGGTCTTTTACGTGGGAATAAAATGAGGGCATATCAAGATTCATATAACAATCTATGATCAATGAACATTCTTAACTTAAAGAAATTCTATATCTCTATACCTAGTTATTTTCCCTTCATAATCATTATGTACCCAAGTTTCAAAATCGTATTTTTTTTCAATTTCAATGCCAATTGATTAATTTCTTCACAAGTATATACACAGTAAAATCGAGAAAATAGAGAGATAAATTTGAAAGAGATTTTGGAGGTATTGGTGGCTATATATGGTAGTGGTGAGTTGGAAGAAAAGAGGACTGTGGTGGAGGCTATCAAAAAGAATAGGCATCCACGGCGGTGTGGCTGTAGTGGTAGTGGAGGTAGTGATTGTGGTGGTGGTATTGATGTTAGTGGTGATGGTGATGAGATTTCTCGCAGTGATGGTAATGAAGAGATGAAGGCGGTTTTCGGAGATGAAATAAGTTCAAGCAGGTGCAAACAAATTAAACGAGATTTCCCAACATCTTTAAAATTTCAAAGCAAAAGAAGGCCTCAATCAAAGAAGTGATTCGAATGGAGCTTGGGATTTGAAGCTCATCAGAAACCTCACTAAAACTGAAATCCATGAAATGCTAGCTTTGTTTGCATATTTAGGCTCTCCACCAAATCTGGATGAAGATATAGAAGATGATCTGAAATGCTCTCATTCAGGAGGCTTTAGTGTCAAGACATGCTACCAATGGTTAGTGGAACAACTACTAGATCCTCAAATTCATATTTTAGTTTCTTGTATCTGGATTCAATTTGTGCCCCCTAAACTGCAATTCTTCATGTGGTCAGCAGCTCAGAATGCAATACCAACATTAGACAATCTTTTGAGAAGAGGTTGTGCATTTCAAAGTCCTACTTGTTCTTTGTGTCAGTTGGCTCTAGAATCGTCAATCATCTTACACTGCAATTTTGCTGCCAGTATTTGGCGGTATTTATTAATAGTTATAATGTCAGGTGGGCACAAGGAGGAACCACTTCAAGTCAGCTAAAAGCATGAAAGTTTTGAAGAGGAAGAAACAAGGGAAGGAAGATTTGTCCACTTTTGATCTTTGCTATTTGCTGGGCTGTTTGGGATGAAATAACTCATAAAAGGTCAAGAGCAGCATGTGAAGTCATCAATAAGGTTAAACAGTTAATTTTTACTTGGGGAGGTCATCAAAATTGGTTTAGAAATAACATATTTAAAGATTTAATATCTCATTGGAAAGTAATAATTGATTGTAGGGATGTGTAATACTACCTGAAAAATGGGTCCGTATCTTATGTGCCAAAGGCTCCGTGAGCCATATGTGCCAAGCCAATAATGCGTCGACACCTGTCCTTATTAATCTATAACAGCAAATCCGTTGTACTTTCCTTGTTCAACTCTTCTCCGTTAGGAAACAAGATCAAATTTGGGAGAAAGAAGATAAATAAATTTATATCTAATCATCCTGATATATAGAAAATCTAGAAAATATTTGAAGATATTTGAAGATACGTATATACTACATGTCTAATTTTACTAATATACTAATATACTTCGTTCATAATTCTTAGGAAACATAAAGAAACCATAATTATGAGAAAACATAAACAACACATACAATATTAAAATTCTAATCACCAACTCTTTGAGCTTCATGGAGCCTGATCTGAGGTAATCGGAGGTACGATTTATATGAATGCTAATCATATAGTGTAATTCATCCAATTAGAAAATATATATTGTATATTAAATCTTATACAGTATTAATTTATGGTTTTTATTCAATGATGTTGTAGAACTCATGCCCTGGAAGTACAGAAGGAAGTCAAACAAATCGAAGATTGGACTTTGGAGAAGAGTTGATTAAGGAAACTATAACGGATTTGTTGTTCCAAATAAATAAGGACAGGTGTCGCCGCCTTATTGGCTTGGCACATATGGCTCACGGAGCCTTTGGCACAGAAGATACAGACCCCTGAAAAATGGGGGCTTAGGCCTTGTTACATTTTTTTTCCTTTTAATACATTTTAAAAAAAAAAAAAAAAAAAAAAAAATCAGAAAAGTGGATGAGGAAAAAGTTCTAGAAATACCTAATACTACTACTGATTTAAGCACGTGCGTATGCACGTGCCCAACACTTGTATATAAAAGGAGTAGGAGGCAAGTCTTGATCGTACTCCCTGCATATTATTATTGAATGAATTTTCTCTCTATATAAATAGGCCGTATATAAATCTCCTCTCCTATTATCTTTTCTTTGCTTCTGGCCGTTCTAAACCAGTTTCAATATCTAAAGATCATCCATGGCTCCGAAAAGGCGGAGAGTTTCTAAGTCTGATACGAATAATAATGATCACGAGATGTCTACGTCGCTATCGATTCATGAGATTGTGAAAGGTTCTCATGAATATAAGATAAAAGGATATTCTCTAGCAAAGGGAATGGGAGTCGGTAAATACATATCTAGTGGAAAATTCACAGTTGGTGGTCATGAATGGGCTGTACTTTTTAATCCAGACGGCAATACTCCAGATAGCAAGGACTACGTATCCGTGTTCGTTCAGTTAGTAAGCCCTAGACAAGAAGTTAGGGCTTTGTATGAATTTAAATTACTGGACCAAAGCGGAAAAAATATATATGGTGCTCATCATGTTGGTCCTAAAACTCCAACGACGTTTAAGAAAGAAAGCGCAGTATGGTACGTACGTTCGGGGTTTTCCGACTCTTGAATTATGTTGAATCCTTAAGCTGTTCAGATTGCAGACTAGTTTATTTCTCTTTCTGTATATAGGCATTCAAAATTTAGATTGCACTACAAAGCCTGTTTGCATAAACGATTTATGGCTACGCGTACGTTGTTGTATGCAGTTTAAATTGCCCAGATGCAAATTCATGGCGTTAAATTTGAATATAGATTGCGTTGACCTTTTATGAGACTCTTTCTCGTTATCAAATACTTTCCCACTGTTTAACTAACGACGACAGATATTTTATGAAACTCTTCCTCAAATTATTGTGTCGGTGTCGTGTCGGTGTCCAGGAAAGAAAGAAAAATTTCGCATGTCAAACTTTAGAACTAGTAATGCATTTGGAACTATACAAAAGTTCACATGTGTCGCGTCAACCTTTAGAACTTCTCACTATAAAGTTGCTGCTTGGCGCATTTAACAGCTTCAATAAGCATTTACTGCTCCATTTACTGTAGGCACGTACAGTTATGAAAGAAAATCAATTAGGCCAGACTTAAGTAGTTGAAATCGTTCCTCGGCCCTACTCAGTTGGGGAGCTTGGAGCGAGGAGCAATTAGTTCGGACTTGGAAATCGCCAAAACTCGGTCTAATACTCGGAATATATTTACTAGACACTTATAAATTGCCGCTTATAAGTCATAATTTGTACCTAATTAAAATTAAATTTTAACACTATCATGTAATTAAGTGTGTAATATTATTATGTTGAACGTGTTTATCATGTATTTAGAGTTTTTTTATATGATAACTCCCATATTAGGGGTTACAAAAATTTTCTTTTCTGATTTTAGTGCATAGAAGGCCAACTCGGAAAAATCGATCTAAATCGGCAGAATTATCCATCTTAATCACTAAAAATCAGAAATACCTTGGAATCGGAAATCGCCTCGGTCATATAGCCTGTAGCGTCCTTGGAGAGTGATTTTGACTACACTGGGCCAGACCGCCAGAGTACCTTGTCACTTCCAAAATGACATTCTGCACTTCCAATTTATTTTCTTACTTATTTGCTCCTCAGTTCATGGATGCATATTCTGGAAGGCCTAGTGCATTAATGACGTTTCCATACTGATTAATTTCAGGGGGGTTCCGACTTATATGAAGAGGTTGGACTTTGAGACCTCAAGCTATCTCAAGGATGATTGTCTTAGCATTCATTGCATGGTCGGAGTAGTGCAAACTCGTGTTGAAGAACGGAAACAATATGTTATTCCTGTACCTCCATCGGATATGAGTCGAGAATCTCAAAGGTTTGCTGGAATCGAGACCGGTTACGATATTACTTTTCGGAGTTGGCGATAAATCCTTCAAAGCCCATAGGTCGATTCTTGCAGCTCGATGTCCCGTATTTAAAGCTCGATTTTTTGGATCGGTGGGTAAACCGGACATGGAAACAGTAGTCATTGAAGACTTTGGTCCCTTTGCCTTTAAGGTATGGCATTTAACCATTCATTATTTTTAAAAATACGGTAGTATCCATGTTTTTACCTCGTTGCATAAATTTAGCGATTCCGCTGATTTAAAATTATATGATGTATTGCAGGCCATGTTGCTATTCTTGTACTGAGATGAAATTCTGAGCCACGTGAACTTTCGATTTAGATTCTCATTGCACTTCGACTACAATTATGCATCATTTGGTATCTGTAATGCAGATCGCTATGTTCTTTCCCGATTGAAGCTCATGTGTGAGGCAAACTTATGTGAAGGAATAATGCAAATCTGTGGCAACAACACTTGCCCTAGCAGATCACCACCAATGCTTGCAACTTAAAACTGCATGTCTAAACTTCGCAGCTAAACCCGAAAATTTGGAAGGTGAGTGTTATATTTAGATTTCTGACAAAGAAGTAAGCTATTTTTATAGATTTCGTGAAGGATACCAAGTATGTCTGTGCAGTTTTGTGTTATTAAACAGATATCTAATTTCTTATCCATTAAATGTTTTGCATGTAGAGTTTACGAAGTCTGATGGGTTTGCGCATCTGGAGAAGTGTAATCCCTCACTTTTGATTGATCTGTTAAAGGCTAGAGCAGTGGTAAATAAAAAATGAAGCCTGATACTTTGCAGGAAAGGAATGTCAGAAAACAGCAACAACAACACCCACCGCAACACCAACACGGCCTCAAATTTCTAATGTTGTCCTTCAAATGTCTTTTGCACTTGCTAGATTTGATTGTACCTTTATGTCTTTGTGTTAAGCCAAACAAAATTAAGCGGTAAAAGCCGAAAAGTTTACCCACGAAAAATCATCTTTAGCTCTATTTCTGATTTAGAAAATATATACTTCTTGGCAGATGGTATATATGTTAATATATATTTTTACGGAAAATGGGTCATTTGTCCAAAAAAATTTAAAACACGGTTCAAATGGATGAGTAAAAATTTTTATGGGTGAAATGGACACAAAAAAAATAACAAGGATGATTCATCCTGGCTTAAACTTAAAAAATAGTGAGGATAAATGGATGCATCTGTGTAAATTAAAAATAAGAAAAAGTATTTGAAAATGGGCGGGGATGAATTTCGCCTAGATCCATTTTTATCAAAATCTATCTTTTCACCCCGGAAAATTTTAAGCAATTTTGTGATATTTTTATTGAGATTTTATATCTTGACAGAAGTGTTTTGTCTTGAATTTGTCTTGATTGACCATGAATTTCGAGTTCTGTACGTTTGTGCACGCAACCAGCCAATAAGATATTGAATTGCAGTGGTATATCAAGATATAGATGGTGAAGTAACCCCAAGTCTCTTGGTGAATATGAAAAAATTGCCAAACTGCCTGAACAAGAGCGTAGATACATCAGGAAAATGTCAAAGTAGAAGGTCAGCCTCCCATATCCAAGAAGAGATGCTAAAGAGTATTCCACCTAAGATTGGGGAAATCTCCCCATATCCAAGAGAAAACGCTACATAGCGCCCCTTCCCTATTGACAAGCACGTGTGCAGTCCAAGTTACGTGAGTTCATGAAGAAAAATTTAAAGAACACTTGTACTATTGTAGGGACAGATGTAGGATAAGAAAAGATAGGAGATGATACATGATTGGACATTCTCATTTCAAGAAATGTCTATAAATAGAGATCCCCTCTCAACTAAGAAATCAGAGCTAACTTCTTGTGGCTAACCATGTACTACTTTCTAGAATAGGCTTCCGACTCTACAATAATATTTGTACCCATTGATAGTGAAGAAAAAAAAAATCATCAAAGGGAAGAACATCTTTTGCTCCCGCCAAGACATGGTCCGGGCGTCTCAAATGGCGCTGGCGCCCAAATCACATTTCCATTGAAAAAAAAAATCAAAAGGGAGAACATCTTTTGCTCCCAGCAAGACAGAGTCCGGGCGTCTCAAATGGCGCGAGCGCCCTAGTCACATTTCCATTGATAATGATGAAAAAAGAAAAATCAAAGGGGAGAACATCTTTTGCTCTCGCCAAGACAGGGTCCGGGTGTCTCCAATGGCGCGGGCGTCCTAATCATATTTCCATTGATAATGATGAAAAGAAAAAAAATCAAATGGGAGAACATCTTTTACTCCCGCCAAGACAGGGTCCGGGCGTCTCAAATGGCGCGGGCGCCTTAATCACATTTCCATTGAAAAAAAAAAGAAAAAAAAAAGAATTGAAATGGAGAACATCTTTTGCTCCCGCCAAGACAAGGGCCAAGCCTTTTTAAAAAAAAACGCGCCAAAGCCTTTTAAAAAAAAAAAAAAAACGCCCAAGCCTTTAGAAAAAAAGACGCCCAAGCCTTTGAAGAAGAAAAAAAAACGTCCAAGCCTTTGAAAAAAGAAAAAAAACGCCCCAGCCTTTGTAAAAAAAAAACGCCCAAGCCTTTAAAAAAAAACGCCCGAGCCTTTTAAGAAGAAAAAAAAACGTCCAACCCTTTTAAAAAAAAAAACGCGCCCAAGCCTTTGAAAAAAAAAACGCCCAAGCCTTTGAAGAAGAAGAAAAAAACATCCAAGCCTTTGAAAAAAAAAAAAAAAAGTCGCCCAACCCTTTGAAAAAAAAGAAAAAAAAACGCCCAAGTCTTTGAAGAAGAAAAAAAAAATGTCCAACCCTTTGAAAAAAAAAACGCGCCCAAGCCTTTAATAAATAAAAAAATAATAAAAAAACCGCCCTCTTCACCAAAAGCAGGCGGCTAGCCTTTGACAAAAAAGTAGCTCTTACGCCCATGATAAAAATAATAATAATAATAAATAAATAAAAGCTGCTCTTACGCCCATGAAGAAACTTGCCTCCATCACCAAAAGGCGGCTAGCCTTTGACAAAAGGAAGGAAAGTAAAGAGGGCAAAAACCCTTCGTCTCCAAATGGCGCCCTCAAGCCTTCAACAGCGTAAGATACGCCAAGAAGAAGGAGAGTCAAAGATACATCACACAAGAGGACTTGCAGGAAGAGAGCAAGCCCAATAGACGCCAAGAAGAAGGTGAGTCAAAGATACAATGAGACTTGCAGGAAGAGAGCAAGCCCAATAGACGCCAAGAAGAAGGCGAGTCAAAAATACAAGGGGACTTGCAGGAAGAGAGCAAGCCCAATAGACGCCAAGAAGAAGGCGAGTCAAAGATACAAGGGGACTTGCAGGAAGAGAGCAAGTCCAATAGACGCCAAGAAGAGGAAGAGTCAAAGATACAAGGGGACTTACAGGAAGAGAGCAAGCCCAACAGACGCCGAGAAGAGAGAAAGTCGAAGAGATACGCACTAGGGGACTTGCAGGAAGATAGCAAGCCCAGGACATACCAAGAAAAGGGCGATTCGAAGATACATGACACAAGGAGACTTGCAAGTCAGAAATCATCATCAGACAAGGGGACTTGCAAACAAGTTAAGACAAGGGAATCTACAAAGAGAGTACAGGTGTTTGAAGACGAGCGAACCTGAGAAAGGAAACATCCTGCCCTAGGCGATGAGAGCCGAGGACACGCCGGGCACTGGAGACTTGTAAGATCAAGAGGCGCCAAGTATCAAGGGCAGGCGGGTGAGAGAAGCAATAGATCGTTGAGAAGACTAACGCTTGCCCAAACATCCAGGCGACTTAATGTAGATACCTGGAAAATGTCAAAGTAGAAGGTCAGCCTCCCCATATCCAAGAAGAGATGCTAAAGAGTATTCCACCCAAGATTGGGGAAATCTCCCCATATCCAAGAGAAAACGCTACATAGCGCCCCTTCCCTATTGACAAGTACGTGTGCAGTCCAAGTCACGTGAGTTCATGAAGAAGAATGTAAAGAACACTTGTACTATTGTCGAGACAGATGTAGGATAACAAAAGATAGGAGAGGATACATGATTGGACATTCTCATTTCAAGAAATGTCTATAAATAGAGATCCCCTCTCAACTAAGAAATCAGAGCTAACTTCTTGTGGCTAACCATGTACTACTTTCTAGAGTAGGCTTCCGACTCTACAATAATATTTGTACCCATTACACAGAGCAAATGGCCTGAAGGCCTGAAATGAAACCTCCAGCATATTGTTGTTGTGTGTGGCAGTTCACTGACACCTTCTTACTGAACATATTTATGATCTCAATTTGTAGTTCGATAACTCGATATCATCTATTTTGTTAGGAACAGTTCTCCCCGAAGTCAGTTTTGATGGCTTAAAGGTTTACTGTGATGGTGCGGGAAGATGATAAGAGTTTCCAAATAGACATTACTGCTGCAAAGAGTGTGAAGAAGAGAATGCTATTATCAATAATAACAAACCAATACACTACATGATTCTTGTTCACAATAAAGAGGAATTAAACGAACAAATTTCTTCTTCGAGTAATCAACCAAGTAATCACTTACCAGGAACCAGTTTACTTAAATTTCTATAAAAGCGCGAAACAACATAATAGTAAACAATCTCTACAGAAAGAGATCCAAGTTCCAAAACCAGTAGTAGTAACTACTAGTACACCCACAAAACCTTTACAAGTTTCAAAGACTTGAACATTTAAGGCGATCCAAGCAACATCAAAGTAGGAGATAATGCATATCGGTCCATTGAGGGAGAGGCAATGTTGTGTTCAGGAGTGCGGCATCGAGGTGGGAATCGAACTTCATAGAGTAACTCCGGGATCTCATCATACTCCAAAGGCTTTAAAGAGATGAAAGAATCAACCTGGTACAACCATTCAATGATGTACAGTGTAAGTATATATGCTATCATTTTATAGGAAACCTAAGTCTGGTGCATACTCTACTTTCTCATTTAAATCAGATAGTTAATAAGTACAGTCAAATTATATAGACTTTAGTCATGTATACTTACCTAGTTTGTGTATGTTTAGGAAAAGTCTGGTGTATTAAAAATGTCGGACACAGACAATGGCTGTAATGATTCTATTCTGTGTAAAAATTAGGGCTGAACATGGTTTCAATTTTCCGCCGGAACCAGACCGAACCAGACCGATAAGGAAGAAACCGAACCAAACCATTTACTAATGGATTGGTTATGGTAAAAAAAATTGAAAACCGACATTATTGGTTTGGCTTTGGGTTGACCTGAAAACCGAACCAAAAACCAATGGAAAACCAATAAGTATAGGCCGTTGATTAAAATCAGATGGATTTAATCTACCCCGTCCATCTCACATTTTGAATATGGAATTTGGAGCATGCAGAAATTAGAGTTTATGTATTTTGAATTTGTAATGTTTATGTTTTGAACTATGCTTATAAACTTGAGTTATGAACTACACTTGTGTGTTAATTACATTTTGCAGGTAGGTTAAAAAAATTCAATTGTGTTATTTTTTTTAAAGATTTGAACTGTCAATTTCAGAAAACTGACATACAGTCGGTTTTCCATTAACCCAATGGAACAAACCGAAACCAGCTAAAACCATTTAGAAACCGAACCAATATTTAATGGATTGGTTTGGTTTAGATTTTTAGAAATCGATAGTATTGATTTCGGTTTTGGTTTGGCTAGAAACCGAACCAAAACCGACCATGAACAGCCCTAGTAAAAATCAATATTCTCTGTTCAATTCATTTTTTGGTTTTTTTTTTTACAATTCTTGAGTACTAGAAACATAGATTTCTCATGGTATCAGTTAGGTTATCGATCTAACTCATATCGATCATCAAAGCTCAATATCTTTTTCTCAATAATTTTTCAGCTTTCAACTTCAATCTGGGTAATAATTCTCAATAAAATTTTCCACAAAATTTTTAGGGTTCTTGAATAGCTTTATGGTCACTACAAGATCTGGCAATAAATTCATTCACAAATTTAATAATAATCGTAGCAGAAACAACATCATCAACAACAGCAATCTCAATATCAACGTCAACAACATCAACAATTTTCAATCTGATCTTGAAACTGTTAGAAGCCCAATTGTTACAATGTCGACTTCCGTTGTTACTGGTACTTCTTTACCTTTTACAAACATTGCTAATTTTGTATCAATGAAACTTGATGGTACAAATTATCCTAGCATTTTTAGGGGCGACCCCAAAAGAATTAGGGGCGACACATAAGACAAAAACGGATCACCCAAATGTAAAATGAAGCTATCCCTTATCTCTCACTTTTTTAATGGCCAAATTACCCTTCATAATCGGTAGTTAAGTTTACAATCGGGAGAAACTACCCAGAATCGGTAGTTAAGTTTACAATCAAGTGAACATCATGAATTTTTTTAATGGCCAAACTACCCATAATCGGTAGATAATGGATTACCACATCTACCGATTGTAAAATAATTAGCCAAAATATATCTATAATCGGTAGACAATGACATTTAACTGGCTTCCGATTACAATGTATATTAAAATTGGATTGTGTCAAAATTCTTAAATTTTCGAATTCTCTACACAAACATAATCGGCAGTTTCATGATGTTCTTTATCTACCTATTGTGGTAGTAGTCCCAAATTCAAAAATTTTAAAAATCAATGGAATTTTGAATTTCTTTATTTTCACGATCCGTAGTTTCGTGATGTTTGTTATCTACCGACTGTACAATCGGTAGTTTCATAATGTTCATTTTCTATCAATTGTGGTAGTAGCCCCAAATTCAAAATTTTCAAAAACCAATGGAATTTGGAATTTCTCAATTTTCACAATCGGTAGGTAGATAATGTTTATTATCTACCGATTGTGATAGTAGCCCCAAATTTTAAATTTCTCAACTTTTACAATCGGTAGTTTCGCGATGTTCACAATATACCGATTGTGTTAGTAGCCCTAAATTCAATTTTTTCCAAAAATAAAATGAAACTTCGGATTTCTCTACTTTCACAATCGATAATTGTGTGACGTTTATTATATACCGATTATGATAGTAGCCCCAAATTTATTTATTTTCAAAACAAAGAAAAGAAAAGAAGAACACAATCATAATCAGTTGCTAAAACCAATATCCTAAACCACCGATCATAGAAATCATAATCGGTTGCTAAAACCAATCTTAAACTACCGATTATAGAAGGGCATTTAGGTATTCTCCAAACCATTAGGACATTTCATAACCTTTTCTATGAGTTGGAAATAAAAAATTCGCCCCTAATTCTTTTGGAGTCGCCCCTAAAAATGTTATGCAAATTATCTCCTCTGGAGAGATCAATTTGAGGGTGTTTTATTTTCAACTGATTTGTATGGTTATGTTAGTGGTGAAATAATTGAACCTTCAAGAATCATTGCAATAGATGGTGCATAAAAAACTAATCCAGAATGGGTAACTTGGAGACGCTTAGATAGGTTTGTGTCTACTTGTCTTAAAGCCACTTTTACTTCTACTGTTAATGGTGATGTTGTTGGACTTTCTACAACAAAAGTTATATGGGATTATATTGAAACAAGCTTTAGGACACAGTAATTTCTAGAAAGAACATGTTAAGAACTCAGTTACATGCATGGAATTAAAAAAGGGAATCAGTCCATAGTTTGTTATCTTCAAAGAATAAAATCCATATCTGATTCCTTAGTAGCAATTGGTGAAAAGGTTAGTGATGAGGATCTTATGATGTTCATTATGAATGGTTTAGGCAGTGAATATGACATCTTTGTTATATTATCTCAAAATAGGGAGTGGCCTTATACTTTTGGAGATATTAAAGCTAAATTGCTCTATCATGAACAATTCTTGGCTGAAAGACAATAAAATACTACAAATGTATTTGATGATCAGAATTCTACAGATTTTTATGTCAAGAATGGTTCAAATTCTTATACAAATCACAAGAAGAATGGAGGAAATTTCAAGAATAGCTCTTATCAAAATGGGTCAAGTTCAAATAGCGGAAATGGATCAAATTATAATAATAACAGAAGATTGGATTATAATCAGATATTTTGTCAGATATGTAAGAAGAAGGGACATTTGGCAACCAGATGCTTTTTTAGATATCATCCTCCTACTGGTGCTTCTACTAATACTTCTCAAGCTCACTTTTCCAATACTGATAATCAAGAAAACCTTACTACTGGTGCAATGCATACTTCTGGACTCCTCAACAGGCTTTTGCAAGCTTTAGTGTTCACAATGCTGCATCAAATGATGATCCTTCTTCATCTAATACAGTGTGGATTTCAGATAGTGGAGCATCCACTCATATGATTGGTGATAGAAATCTTCTTCACAATACTTCTGAGTACAAAGGCAAGGACCATGTGCAATTGGCAATGGTAAGACTTTATTTATTTCTCTTACTTGAAGTACTATAATTCGCACACCCACTACCAGTTTTAAGTTAGATAATGTTTTAAATGTTCCATCCATGAAACATAATCTGTTATGAGTTGCTAGATTTACCAGAGATAATGTGTGCTTTATTACTTTTGATTCATATAGTTTTGAGATAAGATGTTTGAAAACAAATGCATTACTAGATCGGGGAAAAATGCTTAATAATTTATATCTTATTTCCTCTGCTATGTTGTATTATGCTTTTTCATCTGTTGTTGCTTCACCAAATATATGTCATGATAGGTTAGGTCATCCTCTCCTAAAATTTTACAACAACTTCACAATCATCATAATATTAGTCTTTCTTCTTTTATTTCAAAATCATTGTGTCACCCTTGTCAGCTTGCTAAAAGCAAAAGATTATCTTTTCAGCCTTCTTCTTTTCATGATTCTTCTCCACTTGAACTTATTCATTGTGATGAGTGGGGTCCTGCTCCTGTTCCTTCTTTAGTAGGACATTGGTATTATATTCTGTTTGTTGATGATTTCAGTAGATTTCATTGGATTTATCCAATGCAACTAAAGACAGATGATTTGCAATGTTTTCAACATTTTAAAACTTTAACTGAAAATTTGTTTCATAGTAAAATCATTTCTTTCCAAACTGATGGTGCTAGTGAATTAGTAAAGGGTGTTTTTAGATTCTTGTGGTATTCAACTACGGATTTCTTGTCCTAAAAAACCAGAGCAAAATGGTCCAGCTGAAAGAAAGCATAGACACATTATTGAAATGGGGAATACTCTTATTTTTAATGCTTCTTGCCCTAAAGAATTTTGGTATGATGCCTTTTTAACTGCTACTTATCTTATTAATAGAACTCCAACTCCAATTCTTAATAATAAATATCCCTTTGAAATTCTTTATAACACTTCTCAGTTATTCTCGATTAAGAATTTTTGGTTGTGTTTGCTATCCTTTTTTGGGACATTCTAAAGTTGATAAACTCTCTCCAAAGTCAGTTAAATGTCTTTTTATTGGATATAGTTCTTTACACAAAGGTTATAAATGTTATAATCCTCTAACTAAAAGAACTTATATCTCTAGGCATGTCATGTTTTCTGAGTCTGAATTTTATTTTTCTTCATCTATTTCTGCTTCTTCTAATTCAGATTCTACTACTCTTGAGTCTTTACCTCTGTCTTATGAGTCTGTAACTTCTACATCTATTGTTACAAGGTTTCAAAAAGGTATTTCCAAACCTAAAACTTTCCCTGATCATGTAATGCATTATTCTATCAAACATCCAGTTCATTCTTTATTTGCTTCTTTATTGAATACTCCTACTGAGCCAAAGATTTTTAAAACAGCTATTAAGGATCCTAAATGTCAAGTATCTATGAAAGAAGAAAATACAGCTTTAAAGAATAATGACACATGGGATTTAGTTGATTATGAACCACATATGAACATTCTTGGCTGCAAATGGATGTATAGGATTAAGTACACATCAGATGGGAAAATAGATAGATTTATATCTAGATTGGTGGCACTTGGTTACAATCAACAAGATGGAATTGACTATGGTGAAACATTTAGTCCTGTAGTAAAATCCACAATATTAAGAGTACTTCTCATATTGGCTATTACTAGAGGATGGTCTATAAAGCAGTTGGATGTATCCAATGCTTTTTTACATGGAGATTTACAAGAAGATGTCTATATGCAACAACCTCCAGGATTTGTTGACCCTGAGTTTCCAAATAGAGTTTTCTATTTAAAGAAAAGTTTATATGGTTTGAAATAATCAACAAGGGCATGGTTTCAAAAATTCAGTACTTCTTTGATTACCTATGGTTTTGTGAGAACTGTATCTGATTCTCTATGTTTGTCTATACTTATGGTCTGAATATGATGGTCTTATTGCTTTATGTTGATGACATTATTCTAACTGGGAGTTCAGAGGCTTTACTTACTGATCTTGTTAAATATTTGAGCAATAGTTTTGCAATGAATGAGTTGGGTGATTTGCATTATTTCTTAGGTTTAGAAGCCATAAAATCAGATGATGCAATAATGTTAACTCAAAATAAATACACATTGGAATTGCTCACTAAATCTCATATGTTGGAATGTAATCCTTGTAGTACTCCAGTTGCCAAAGGACCAAGAGTCTCAGTAAAAGAAGGAAATATGTTATCAAATGCAACTGAGTATAGAACCATAGTGGGTATGTTACAGTATTTGTGCTTGACAAGGCCTGACATATGTTTTGCAGTTAACTATGTTAGTCAATATATGCATGACCCTACTGATATACTTCTGTTATTGGTTAAAAGAATTCTTAGGTATTTAAAAGGAACAATTGGTTATGGTATAACATTAAGAAAAGGAGATATTGAGTGCTTAACTGCCTGTACTGACTCAGATTAGGGTAGTTATCCTGAGACAGCTAGGTCTACATGTGGCTATGCAATTTTTATGGGTAATTCTTTAATTTCTTGGTCAAGTAAGAAGCAGCATATTATGTCAAGAGAAACTGCAGAAGCTGAATATAAATGTCTTTCAGTTACTACTTCAGAGTTGGAATGGCTTGGATCTTTATATTCTGAATTACATATTACAATTAAGAAGCCCATAACTCTCTACTGTGATAATACAAGTGCAATTTACTTATATGCAAATCTTGTTTCTCATTCCATGGCCAAACATATAAAAATTCATTATCATGTTGTGAGGGAGTTGATTGAAGAAGGATTTTTAACAGTCAAGCATGTTTCTTCAGAGAATCAGTTAGCAGATTTATTCACCAAGGGAATCTGTGCACCAATCTTTACTTCTTTATTGCATCAGCTACTGGGTCTTCAGCTACACGGGATCTCTTTCTTTGTTACAGATGATCTTGAAGTTCTTTGAGTTCTGCTCGATTAGTTTTTACTTTCAGTTGTTTTTTGTTGAACTGTTTTTCTCCTCCTTGTGAGTTGAGTTTTTTGGATGATTGTTACACGTTTTTCTTATGGCAGTCCAAACTGAATAGTGTACCTACTATCAGTTTGAGGGGGGCTAATAAGTATAGTCAAACTATAATGACTTTAGTCATGTATATTGTCAGTTCTATATTGACTTTAGTCCTGTTTAGGAAAAGTTTGGTGTATTAAAACTGTCGGACACAGACAATGGCTGTAATGATTCTATTATGTGTAAAAATCAATATTCTCTGATCAATTCATTCTTTGGTTTTCTTTTACAATTCTTGAGTACTAGAAACATAGATTTCTAAATTATATACGATAGGTAGAGAATAACATAATATTATCAGTAAAATGGAAGAAACGGAGATCAAAACACATACCTTTGGTGGTATCGAAGTTGGAATAATGCGTGGCTTAGACAATTGCGCAGAGAAATCTGCATGATTACAAGTTCAAGATTCATAAGAAAGCTAAGAACACAACTATGAAAGAAAAACTATGAATAAAAATAGGGAGGAATGTGCACCCCGGTTAACACGACTAAGTTTTAACCGCTCGGTTGTATGTTGGCTTAGTGCCCATGCTTTGGCTGTCGAGTAGCTAATGTTTGGTTGCTCGGCATTACCTTGACATCTAAAGGCTCTCATTAGGTCTCATATATGAACATTATGTATTACACTCCTTTGAACACTCTTCTTGCACTCCTCTGAAATAAATAGAGTAGATTAGGTTAAACAATGAAATTTACATTAGCAAATACTACACTACTACATTTAATCAGTCCACTCTGGACATTCCGAAAAAAAAATTACATTTTTTTTTCTTCTTGTGGATTTGAATATAAGTATTACAAGTAGGGTTTGTGCATTCAATTAGTGTGTATGTGTGTGTGGACAATGTTTTCCAAGATGATCTCTTCCACTCCTGTGGCACTTTAACTTCTTCAATTTTGTTTTAATTTAAATTTCCTGCACGGTTCTACTTTCTGTCACCTTCCTTAGGTTTCACAGCATCATCTAGCCGTTGAACTTTTTCATAACTAGTTGGGCCAACCGATCGGAGGTCCCGAAGAGGGGAGTCCCTTTTATGGCCACTTTTTGGTAAAATGAAACCTAACGAAAAATTTGCAGTTTGATTAAAAAAATTGGATTTGGATTTGGTTTTGGTGGTGGTAGTCTTTGGGATTTGAAAAACCAAAAATATCCCTCCATTTTAGTCCAATTATAACATGTCTAAAAATCCGTGCCTTGGAATCTTACAAATTTTATTTCATTGGAAAGGTTATAAAAAAATTTATGCAATGAGTACAAACAACAATATCAAATTTAGAGTTTTTACAAAAGGAAGGATAATGGACATAAACATTGGGGTTATATTACGTTCCCAAGTAATTTTCCCCGAAGTGGAGAAAACAAGGGGAACAACATTTATGTCTTACAACTGCGAGTGTGCTTGGTGTAATTCAAAAACGACCATGTCAAACTGAATTATTTGGCTTAAAAGCCTCTGCTTGTAAATCAGAACACCTAATCTAGAAGAATAATAGAAATCCAAAACAAAACAGATTGAAACCCTCACCTCAATACAGACATAACAGGAAAAGAAAGAAGAAAAAAACCGTGATATATCTATGTTGATCTTGAAATCTTTATATTGTATTTTCTATTCTCTAGCATATTTGCACATCCATGTACCATCACCTGCAATATCACATCCATATTATTAAACAAATACAATTCAATCAGCTATATATCACGCATAGTAACACACCAATCAAATTATGCTATACCACAAAAGATAACCTCAACATTACCTTGTTTAGTAGTCGTAATATGTTGCTTATCTGGGTTTTTTTTCCCTTCTGCGTATGTTTATACGTAAGTATAGATTGTAACGTGCTTGATCTATCGATATAGTTGGCGTTGGATTGACATTCGCACTACGTCTCCTACCACCGTTGCAGTTGAATAGGGATTAGTTGCAGAGATGTAACCCTCTTGATGATGAAAGAGACGTAACCCATTTTTATTTTTTTCAGGTCTGATATCGGGTGGAAACTAAAAAACAGGAGGTGGTGGTGTTCCTGGACGAATTATCGGTGGTGTGAAAAAACAGGAGGTTCTTATTGATTGAAATATACTCCACTGGGGCCAGAAGCTCTAAGAAGAGAGCTTTATTCAGCTTTTAACTACAGCGGAGGAAATTCACCTAAAATCATATTATTAATAATTAATAATAGCCATTATGCAAACCACCACAAAGGATGTAAAACACATCATGCAACCATACTTTGGTTTATGGATCGACTAATTATCCGTGTCTGGAAAAGTGATACTTTTGCTCTGTTTCAGGAAAAGTGATATATTCGCTCTGTTTCAGGAAAAATATCACTTTTTTCTGAAATGGAGTGAAAGTATCACTTTTCCTAAAACGGAGTGAAAGTATCACTTTTCTAGAAACAAGGCGAAAGTACTTTTTCTGAAACATGGCGAAAATAGTCGCAGCTTCTTCGGTCGGCCCTCCCACCGTGGCAATCTTCGGTCTGCCCTCCCACCGCGGCGACGGTTATACTAGTTAAGATGTTGACATTGTAAATACAATCTTTTATATGTTTGTAATTCAATGACCATTTTGACTTGTATGACCGGTTCACATTTAAAAGTGAGGTTTGGTGTAGTGAATGATGGATCATGAGTGAGATGGCATTTATCCTGCAAATTCCCTTAGATTTGCAATTTGAACATTACTAATTTTTCTCATATATTCAACTCCTCCAGCAATGAGCGCGCACATATTCATAGGGTCTCTCTTTCTATATGTACATTTCATAGTGTATCATTGGCATGCCATGGTGGTCCTTGCTGTTTGCCTTCCTCGCACGCAAAGTGAATCTCAATATTCTTTTGATGTGCAATAGATATGATTAGGCTTCGAACTTAAGACGCATATTCAACTTGCAAACTATCTGGGCCAAATGTTGCAAAGAACTCATGTCCTGTATCCACTCCAGCTCTTCCACTCGTTTTACGGTTAAAAAAAACATGTTTTCCTCTTGCCACACTCCGTGTCCGTGTATATTTCTCAAACAGAAACATTAAAATGAGATAAGAGAAGAGTAACACAAAAGAGAAGAAAAATGACTTTTACAAAAACTGAAAAAGATGACAAATTCTTCTAATTGCTCATTAACATATAATCATCAAGTTGTAACAAAAGGAGAGTTCTTTACTAATAATACTCAGAATTAACATCGTCCACCTATGCACGTATACCTTTTTTCCTAAAATTAAAATCAAAAATTGAAAATGAATGGTAAAAATCATCATCATTCAGTCCCTGTAAACCGCCAATGGAAGATAAAACATAGACAGTATATGTTGAAAACACAGAGAATAATGAGTGGAGGTAGTTTCGTGGGTTCTTGGTTTGGTGATCAGAAGAGACAGATAAATAGGAATTACAAATTAAAATGAACAACGCTTCTGCACTTGCTTCAAGAATGGTGTTGTTTTTTGCAGACGAAGCAAGCCGAGGTTGAGCCATAGATAGACACAGACAAATGGGAGATATGGGTTTGCATTTCCTTGACAGGGATGACAGATGACGTGTAGAAAAATGTACACTTGCCAACAATGAAGAAATGTATTGTATAGAAACAAAGATGTGAGAAGAAAAGATTGAGAAAGTGAACGAAATGGCCTGAAAACAAGATGGGGGATGGATGGATGGATAGCGGATGGATGGCGGATGGATGGATGGATACTGGGTACTGATTACTGAGTTTGATTTGATACTGCTATATAAAGAAGAAATTTAAGAAAAAAAGATGGCTGTTTATGTGGTGTTTTTTGTGTTTGTACTTGGGAATTTAGTGCTAGCACTGAGTACTCCTACGGCAATTAAGGGCACCCGCACCTGAAGTAATAGTGGCTACCATGGATGAAGATTTGGCCCCAAGACTTGATGCTCTGGCATAGCTGGCCGAGGCTCCTTTTCCTGATGGTGTAAAAAAGGCTCCATTGAGTAGCAAATCTCCTTCGGATCTCCAGTTCCAGTGCCTCCATCTACCAGAATCTGTTTCAACTCTCTTTGTCACCTGCAACACCCATCCACGAAATTTGAGTAAGTGTTAAATCGAGAAAGAAAGAGAAAGGGACAGGGAGAGAGTTTTCTAACCTCTTTGGCAAAAGGGTTGGCTGGGGCAATGAACCGGTTTCCTTGGCTGTTGATGGTGGGGTCTGCACTTCCACCAATAGCATACATTTCCCAGTGAGTATAGTCATTGTTCACTACATGGAAGTAACCATGTCTACACCTGAAAATATAAATCCATGAAATCATTGATTAAATGCTCAACAAAGAAAATGCTTGTTATACTAGTAACAGATTACAAAGCAATCAGATAACTGTTTCATTTTCTTACCTTGGCATCCTTTGCATGAGACCTTCACCAAAATGATTGAATGCAATGGTTACTTGCATTACCTTGTCTCTGGCATAGGAGTCGGCATGACCCAGTAGCATCACCTATTTACATTTGAAGTATTGGTTAATCAATAAACCCGATGATTTGAAACAAATTCGGATAGATATGTAGCTTTGTTGTGTTGTTTACCTCATTGTGGTGAGTGAAGTAATTGTTAGATACAGTGATGGCAGTGGAGGCCATAACAGCATCAACAAGACCATCAGCACAGTTGGAGAGTGAGTTGTGATCAACCCAGATATGGCTTGATCCAAAAATGGAGATACCATCACCGTCAGCCATTGATCTGTATCCATAGTGAGATGGGGAGTTTCGAACCAAAGCATTCCCAGTGGGTTTACAGTCATGGATGTGGAGTCCATGAATGATAACATTGGTAATGTACTGAATAGTGATGCAAGCTCCATTTGCAATATGAACATTAGCACCACGACCATCAATGGTCTTGAAACTGTTCATAATAAGCTCCTGTTTGAGAGTGATGACCATGTCACGCTTGAACACAATCCAAAGTGGTCTGTCCTGAATGACAGCATGACGGAGGGTTCCTGGTCTGGGATTGACAGCATCGTGATCACTTGGGTCAGTGACGACATAGTAACGACCATCACGACCACCAATAGCATTACGCCCAAAACCAATACCGCAGTCTGCAAGACGCTTCCTGTTTTTGTGCCAGCTTTTGTCACAACGCCAACAGTCATCAATTGGATTGCCAGTTCCACAGGAGAAATAGCCCAAGTTCCTCCTTTCAGTACTGTTACGTATAGTCCTGCTCAATCAAATATCTTCACTATCAATATCAAAATCATTCTGGATAAATCAATCCAGATTAGACAGGCATATCATCCATAAGGATTTTATGATGAGGAAAAAGTTGAACCAAAAGTAACCAAAATTCATTCTTAAATTTGATAATAGTCCTCCTGAAGAAGGATTTAGTTAACTAAAATTACAGTAAGACAGCAGTAAACTCTATTTTTACTTATTCAAAGTGAACGAAGGTAAAAACCAAAAGCTAAAACAGATCATGTGCTTTTATTATCCATGTCACATTGTGTGTACATATTGGAGTAAATGTAGACGCTCTGTGGGGTTATAATCACTACTGAATAACATGGTCATGGTGTCGGTCAGTCGGTGAGGTACTACCCCTATTTATCTACATAAGAAATTGGCAAACAGTATTTAATTTTATATCATTTGTCCAAAAAAATGCTATTCAATGAAAAATTTTAAGGATGAAAAAGACTACTTAAAAAAAAATGAAAGGATTACGGGATTCATCTCAAATAAAAAAAAAGCAAGTCCCAGTGCCAGAAAATTGGTTAAAATTGTTAAGTTGTGACCTTTTTCACTAAAATCCTCAAATCTTTTAATCCGGATGTCCCATTTGAGTGTTAAAGTAGTGTCTTTTCACCCAGGAAATTTTGATTTTGGTCTTTTTAACCAATTTTGTGTTAATTTTATATATAAGGTAAAGGAAACAAAATAAATGCTAGAGAGGTAAAAGAAAAACTACATTAAATGAAATATGAAGAATATGGACTGTTTTAAAACCCATTAAGAGTTAAATGCAAAATAAAAATGAAGTGACAAAGACGGTGTACTTAGTTTCCTGCTCCAAAAATGTGCCCATATCTGTCAAGTGAAAATGGTCTTAACAATCGAACACTCAACTTACATTAAAAATTAATAAATTTCTTGTTCTTTTGGAAAATGCCATTGAAATTCAGATGTCCATAGTTGGTCGATCTGACTTGAAGATAAACCCCAAGTATCCAGGAAAGGAGAAGTAACGTTCATAATCTTGTTTATTGTCACCATGTTAGAAGAAGAGACAAAGGGCTTACTGGCTGGTCAATATTTTGTTATATGTGATAATAGAGTTTTTATATTTTTAATATAAATTTCCAAACCAGAGAAAAAAGATAGAGACAAATAGGAAAATAATTGATTCTAAAATGCAACAATGTGATCATCATGTGGAGGACTTCACCATGGCCCAGTAAGCAGCCTGTTTATATACAATGCAAGTGTTAAATGACAACCGAACTGAGTTGGTGTTTTGTAATGATAGTAGAATTGAGTTCCTAACCATTAATTTACCACAGTGCAAAACTACAGTACTGAACAAAAATTTACTATTACTATTAGAGGTACATGAAATGCGTCTATTTGCAGCGGAACAGTCAAGTCCAAGACCATTAGGCACTAAAAAGTGGTGCATTCACTATTATTTTTTTTCTTTTAAACGATTGTGAATTGAGGATGATGATTAAAAGTGCCCCCCAAAAATATCACATAATAAAGGTACCAATCAAAGACCTTTAAAAAATACTTTTTGAACTATTTGGTCCACCATGTGATCACAATAGTTGCCAGACTACCCACCAGAGATTTCGTAAGGCAATACAAGTAAATCTCAAGGGTGGGTCTAAAACATCATGCCACGTGATAAGAGGTGGCTTTAATAAACTGGTAGGGTGACTGTTGTCGTGATAGAAGAATTTTGGGAGAAAATGGATTAATTTTTGGATAAGAAAAGAAATGGAAATTAAATGCGTGATTGGCGGATCTCAAGACAAACGCATGTGGGAAAGAACTGAAGGAAATTTGTAGGGCGAGAAAAAGTAACATGGTGCTTGATTCCTCAGACTCAGTTTAAAAAAAAAAAAAAAAAAAATCAAAACTAAATTAATATCATTAAAAAAATCCAGAAGAAGAATTATACGGAGGTGGGTGTCGTGTCATCAAATAATTGGTCAAGATTCTTCCAAGAGGATTTTTCAATCGAAATTCAAAAGACCCAGGAGCAACAGTCAGTCTTGCTTGTTCTTTCTACTTTCTCATAGGTCGAGGTTAAAGAACAGGAGTCCACACTAGGACTAGAAGTTGAACTTTTGACTCGATCTATCATTTAACACTAAGGAAATTAGTTGGTATGGTTGTTAAAATTGACCCATGTGGTGTGGAGGTTCTTCTAGACGCAGCATTACTTATCTATCATGTATTTATGGGAACTACTATTCTACAATTCAATAGAACCGAAAAGAAGGCCTTAATTTTTTCACACAAGAAAAATCGATTGGAGTATATAATGTGAGGAATTTTAATCATAGTTGGATAGAAAACGAATACATACATAGCTACTTGGGAAGCAACTTGATCAGGATCAGCCACTGCATGTTCATGGGTCCAGTATTCTTCAGTTTCCTCTGGCCTGACAATTACAATAAATTTTCAAATTGTAATTTAGTAAAAACTAAACTAAACAGACAAAGATATAATTCTGATTAATAATTATGATTATGATCAGAGGTCTGAATCAAACCCATGTTTCAAGCAGTGTTTGGCATTTACAATCAAGGAACAAAATGAAGCAAAACAGGGTTTCGGTTTTCATTATTTCTCTCTCCAGAAAAGCAAGGAAGAGAGAACGTGCATTGGGTACGGCACCGACATTTACACTGCTCAAGACTGTAAAACCGTAGTAACATTTAAAGAAGAGAGAGAGAAACACACTGAGTGAATGAACGAGTCTGGTGACGAGTCAGGTACATTTTGCACAAACAAAAATGACAAAAAAACCCATTAAGGAGGTACTATTGCAAGTAAAAATAAAGCATTGTATTCTTTCTTAACGACCATCATCAATAGGAATAACGAAGGACGATTTTGGGAATCTGAAAACGATACGAGGACATTTTTGGGTCAAAAGTTAGTCTTCTTCTTCTCTCTGATTCCTTGTTGATCCGAAAAAAAAACAATATTATCCAGTAAATTAATAAATTCGTTGGGAATAACAGTGGACGGTTTGGATCTGTTAGTAGATGGGATTATCAGAAAGAACAATCATATCTCTATACCTTAAATCCGCCATTGTTGTGTTTATTCTCGAGCCCTGAAATTGCCGTTGAATCCTTAACAGAAACAAAGAAAGAAATCAGTACAGAACAGAGGTAATTCAAGTAGCAGACATAAATTCCATGTATTAATGGAGAATATCAAATACGATGTACTGAAGCTTAAATCCTTCCAAAGGTTTTAAAGCTTTTGCAGAGCTTTTGATGCACTAATGAAGAACAGTGTGAGGGGGAAATTAGTCCAAAACGGGAGAAATTAGAAAATTCACCAGAAAACGGCTTCAATTACCCTAGAATTGAACCAAAACCTTGTGATTAAGAAAGAAAAACACAAACAACATCCCTCATTGTTCTACAATTCTCCTACATTACCCTTAAATCTCACCAAAAAACAGAGGAATTAAGCTTCCATTTTCACACTCTATTTTCTGAGGAAGAAATTCTTACAAAAGGGATGAATTAGAGAAAGAAGAAGAAAATTATACCTCAAATCAGAATTTCCCTTTCTCTCTACTTCATCAGCCATTATCACTACAACAAACAGTAACATTGTAACCAGACATAACCTCAAAGAAACCGCCATTGTTTGTAATCTTAAGGGTTTCAAGTCTCTCTGTTTGAAAGGAGAAAAAAGAATGAGAAGCGCAGAAGCAGAAGAAGAAGCACTCCTTTTCTCTCTTTGTTCTTGAAACTGTGTTTTTAGCTATCTTTTTATAGACTCAATTTCTCGTTTTATTGCCCTTTCCCCCTCTTTTAAACCTTGGTTAAAACGAGAAAACGTCTAGTTATATTTCAAGGGTTGAACTATGGTTCCATGATTTTGTGGTTTAGGAACATCGAATTAGATGTTCTTTAATCTCCTACAGCTCACATGAGCTATCTACTTTTGTTGCCTAACTAGAAGTTAAAAACTAACCACCTCACTAGCTACATCCTTCAAACGGCTAGACTAACCACCTCGCTAGCTACCTCCTTTAACCGCCACTAACGAATCCATTTCTCTCTGTCAGATAAAGCGTGTGAAATTTAAACCACCGTTAAATGCCACGGGAGAGGAGTGTCGGCCATTAACAGTTTGTTTACAAACGGTTTAAGGTTTAACCTGCCATCTTTTTTCCGCCTCCAGTGGGGCCCACATTGATCCATGTAAATAAATCTGTTACTACTAGTATTTTTTAAAACTTCCAGATCTCGATGAAATATTTTCTTTCATCTTTTTACTCTTTTGACGGATTCCCGCTCTTTTTCTCGCTGTTTGAATTTGGAATTTTTTTTTTTTTTTTTTTTTACAGTTTCTTAATTCAAGTTACTTTACTGTGGGCATGATTCATGATAATATTCCCATGCAACAACCCAATAGGTTCTCTCGCTTCTCATCATTACACACCCATACGGGCCATACCACGCTTGTCTTCATTAAAAGAAAACTAAAATCACAATATTACCCATGGTTAAGTGCAATTACACTTGTTTGAAAGAAAACCTTTATATGACCCAATTTTGTAGAACAATATCATTAGTTTCAACTGATAATTAAGTTGGTATGTAAGAGATTCTAAATCTAAATCCAAGAGAAGTAATGTATGGTTTGATAAGTTTTGTGTACAAAAGTGGAAATCGACCCCATTTGTAATCTTAAACACCATTTTATTTGTATCATTGGTATACTCAATTAAAGATATATCAATCCTTTAATTTAGGTTGCTTGCAGAAGAAAATGTACCTAAAAGAATGTCAAATATTTGGTCCCGGACTTTATTGAATCTTGTTTCTGTTGGTTAAAACTTATTGATTGTTTCTGTGTTTTTTTCCCGAAGAATAAAGAATGAGAAGAAACTTTAAGTTCCGTCAGAAACTTAATAAAATCTGATTCAAGGATCAAGATTTTAGGTTGTAACTTGATAATAATAGATGCGTTCTAAATAAAGAAGGCCTAGCCTTTATATAGGATTACAAACTAAAAGAAAGGAGTTCTACGTAAACTAGGAAAGAAAAGTCTTGCTAAGAAAGTAAACTAAAATAGACGCATATGATCAACAGTCATAGTTGATACGGACTCAAAGGATCAACCGTTATAGTTGATAAAGACTTAAAGGATCAGCAGTCATAGTTGATACAAAGAAAGATGTACTGCATCAGTCCCCCCTTATTGAAAGAAACTCGTTCTCGAGTTAATGAATAGAAAGAACATCATTCTCTCCATGAAATGTAAAAATTTCTTGCACATTGAAGATATTAGAGATGTTCCAATTTGATGGAAGATCAATAACATACGCATTATCACTGATTTTCTTCAGAATCTTGAATGGTCTGTATTTCTTCATCTTGGTCTTGTTATAAGTACCAGTAAAAAATCTTTCTTTTCTGAGATGAATCAATACTAAGGCTCCTTCATTAAAAATCTTAATTTTTCTGTGTTTATCTGCATCGTCTTTGTATTTGTTGTTGGAATCTGCAAGTTTTGCTTTCACTTTTGATGAATTTGTAAAACACTCTCTGACATATTATTTTCCTTTGTATTGATTGTCGCAACTTTGGAAGTACAACCAAGTCCAAAATATGGTTAGGAACTTTAGAATACACAATCTCAATGGGTGTCTTACCTGCAGACCTATTGACTGAGGTGTTAAAAGCAAACTCCATATGTGGAATGAGAGTGTCTCATTGTTTATCTTTTCTTCCAATAATCTTGGCTCTAATTAAATTCCCTAAAGAAAGATTGACAACTTCAGTCTGTCCATCTATTTGAGAATGAGCAGTCGTACTATATTGCAGCTTAGTTCCCAAATGAGTCCATAAAGGTTTCCAGAAATAACTCAAAAAATTTGTCTCTATCAGAAGTGATTATCTTAGAAATTCCATACAAACGAACCACCTCTTTGAAAAATAAATAAGCAACATTGTAAGCATTTGTTGTTATCTTGCAGGCTATGAAGTGAGTCATCTTTGAATAACGATCTAATACCACCATAATAGAATCATTCCCAATAGAAGTACGTGATAATCCAAGTACAAAATCCATGCTAATATCCACCCATGGAGCATCAGGAATTGGAAGTGGAGTATACAATCTTGTATTTTGAATAGTCTCCTTAGATTGATGACAAATTATGAACTTTTGTACATCCTTCTGAACATCTCGTTTAAGTGAAGGCCAGAAATAACGTTCTTCAACTAAAGCAATGGTTTTATCACGTCCAAAACGTCCAACAAGATGATGTAGTACATCTTCAATGTCAATTATAATTGTTGATCCCTAGCATCAGTGTCAACTATAACTGTTGACCCCCTAGCATTTGTGTCAACTATAATTGTTGATTCATCGGATCTGTATCAACCATTACAGTTGATCCCAAGCGTCTGTTTTAGTTTGCTTATGTTTCAAGTATTTTCTTTCCTAGTTTACGTAGAACTATCTTTTCTTTTAGTCGGTCATGTAAGCCTATATAAAGGCTAGGTCTTCTTTGTTTAGAACACATCTATTATTATCAATATTATTATCAAGTTACAACCCTAAAATCTTGATCCTTGAATTAGATTTTATTAAGTTTCTGACGAAACTTAAAGTCTATTCTCGTCTCCATCAACTTGTTTGCTTTCACCTTTATCAGTTCTACATTAGTTTTACATCAACCTTTATCTGTGCTACAATAGTTGGTATCAGATATAGTGTTTTTAGATTCTTATCTAAAAAGATATCCTTAAACATCTTCCACAAACTCAAAACCCTAAAAAAAAATTCATCAACTTTTAGTTTTCTTCTTAAGTTTCAATGGCTGATTAAACACTTACAGAGGATGATCTTATTGAACTCAAGAATTAAATGAAAAATCTTGAAACCAAATTTGAAACCAGTGTCAAAACTATTACAGGTAACTTCGAAAAGAAAATCGGAAGATTAGAAAATATCGAAAAGAAATTACGTACAAATACAATGAGAGTTCATAGAAAAATTATGGAAACACGCTGGTTTTGATGACAAAGAGATGCCTGGACTAGACGATGATAAAGAAGAAGGAGAAAAGAAAACAGAATAAAAAGAAGATGGTGAACAAAGAAAGTTAAGCAAAGTTCTTTTGTTAAGAATACTTCTATTCCTGAGAATGTTTTACATAATCTCCAGCAAAGAGCAGTTAGAAGGTTATATTCACAAAAAAACTGTAACTGTGACTCTCCACAGTGATGAAGAAGATAAAGAAGAAGAAAAAACAAGAACAAAGATGGATAGAAGATTGAAGATTGAAGTCTAGTATGAATCCTTATGGAACTCTACCAGAATATAAATTAAAGGCTGATATACCTAACTTTCATGGTGGATTAGATATTTAAGAATTGTTAGATTGGTTTTATGAAGTAGAATCGTTTTTCAACTTCATGGACGTCCCTGACTCTTCTAATGTGAAGCTGTAGCATATAAACTCAAAGGTAGAGCTGCAGCTTGGTGGGAAACACTTTGTGATGATCGACGTAAGTATCAAAAACCTCCTATACGAACTTGGGATAGAATGACAGGTTTATTAAGAGATAAGTTTTTACCCAGAGATTATAAACAATAATTTTTTATCAAACTTCAAAACTGTAGACAATAAGCTAGACTTGTTGAAGTATATGTAGCTGACTTTTACAGTTTAGTTGCACGTAATCAATTGAATGAAACTGAACAAAAATTATTTGCACGTTTTATAGAGGGTTTAAACAAACTTATTCTGCAGGGGATGACACAATCTATATTTAATATGGTTGAGGCCTTCCAACAAGCTATCAAAATAGAGAGGCGTGTACTCAATACTTCCAGACAAGCAACTCCACGACAAGATCGTTCTCAACATTATTATAAAGCTGTCAGACCATATAATTCTTCTTATGGTAATCAAGATGGTGATTCTTATCCTCACGAAGGAAATTATGGTCAATCCTTTCAACAACCACAAGAAACCAATTTTATTTACAACAAAAACATCTCTTCCTGCAGATAATGCACCATTGATGAATATACCATCTGCTTAACCACTTCATACTACACAACAAAGAGATATTACTCCAAATCCTAGAAGTAATAAATATCAACAGCAGTTTCCGCCTTTACCTAAACCTTCCAATCTTTATTCAAAGTTTATAGGAGACAAGTGTAACAAGTGCAACCAAACTGGTTATACTTCTAGTGATTGCCGGAAGTTTCATGAACTTAATTATCTACATGATCATGAGGCGTATGATGCAAATTTCTTGGCGTAATTAGACCAATTTTAATCACTGAACCATGTCTTACACAAAGACATAATATTTTCAGGTCTCATTGTGTCATTGAAGAAAAGAAACTTGGGTTACCTGTTACTTTTCATCCAAAACCATATTCAGTTGGTTGGTGTTGAGGGGTGAATTTTGGTTCTACAAGTCCTAGCCACAACACACCCAATTCCCCCAAAGGAGAGACAAAAAATATCCCCTCCATTGTATTACATGCCTATTTATATAGACTTTTCAAAAGCCCCTCTTTTTATGATATCATGCCACATGTCCTAAAACTCCTTAATTACTACTAATGCCATTCCTTCTCTAATACAACCTCCTTCTTTCCTATTAATTCCTCCCTTGTCCTTTCCATCTTATGGATACTTTTTTAGTGGACTTGGGCTTTAGTCCCCATGTTTCATGTGGGGTTTGCCACCCTTTTGGGGGCGTACTAGGCCGGCTAAGGGGGAATATTTTTCATGTATCAACATTAGTCTCCTGACTACTGGGTCAATTGTCAAAGGACCCGGTAGTCACATCATGCCTTATCTTAAGTTCTACTTTTCAACAGTAGTCATTGTCCTCTGATGATGCCATCCTAAAGTCCCCATTATAGGCTGCCACATATCTGGTTGTCATCTTTGTATCTCTGATCGAGCGACTCCACTGATTCTTAGATATACCTTGACCCTGACAATCTTATCTGCGCTCATATCTCTATCCTACCTTCGGGGTGATCTAGTACGCTTATTAGTGTTGAATGAGGAGGTGGTCATGTTGAGAACTCTTAGGGTGATTCATTAAAGGCGCGTAAAGCTTATGACGAACATGAAGAGATTGTCTCACTCGAGCGGGGGTCACGGTCGTATGATAAGATTATGGAAAACATCCGCAAGTTGGTAGATGAAGCTGATCGGGATTTGGCTTTGGCTAGTTTTTGTGAGTAGGCGCGTTTAAAGGTTGAGACTCTGGATGTAGATATTGCCCGTTATCTTACATTGATAGCCGTCTAAACTTGTGCGGGTAGTCGCAGTGTTGTCCTCTCTTTTAAGATATTGGATAGGCGAAGCGTGTCGTTTGGCAATGTTGAAGCACACCTACTCCCCTCTTTTATTTCCAATGGAACGCGGCGTTTGGTGCTTCGCCTTGGTGGGGATGGGTGGAGCGTGTATTGAACGCGGCCATTACCCTTTTTCTTTTGGTATTTGCAGTCTTTGTAAGTTTATTAGTTGGCTGAGCACCTCCCGTTTTTTTGCAGATCTGTGGCCAATCAGATGTGCGGAGCAACCCATCGCCTTTTTGTATATCTGTGGCTGATTGGATGAGCATATCAACCCGTCGCCTATTTTGTATATCTGTGGCCGATCGGATAAGCATATCAACCCGCCGTCTTTTTTGTATATTTGTGGCCCATCTTGGGGCCTCTTTGTATATCTGTGGCCAATCGGATGAGCATATCAACCCGTCACCTTTTTATAAATCTGTGGACGATCGGATGCGCGGGGCAACCCGTCACCCCTCTTTTGTTTTGTAAATCTGTGGCTGATCGGATGCGCGGAGCAACCCGTCGCCTTTTTGTATATCTGTGGCCAATCGGATGAGCATATCAACCCGTCGCCTTTTTTGTATATCTGGGGCCGATCGGATGAACATATCAACCCGTTGCCTTTTTTGTATATCTGTGGCCCATCTTGGGGCCTTTTGTAAGCTCGTCAGCCGACCGGGTGTCTATGCATCCCATAGCCTTTTGTATAATCGTCAGCCAGCCGAGTGTCTATGCATCTCGGGGCCTTTTGTAAACTCATTGGTTGACCAGGTGTCTATGCATCTCATAGCCTTTTGTAGATTTGTCAGTCAATCAGGCGCCTTTGGCTTTCCTGAGACCTTTTGTGAATTTGTCAGTCAATCATGCGCCTTTGGCTTTCCTGAGACCTTTTGTGAATTTGTTAGTCAATCAGGCGCCTTTGGCTTTCTTGAGACCTTTTGTGAATTTCTCAGCCCAGGCGCCTTTGGCATTCCCGTAGCCTTTTGTAAATTTTTGTTCAAGCGGCCTCTATGGACTCTTGCTAGCATGGTGCCCGGAGCACGTTACTAGATTTTTTTGTAGCCGATCATGAGATTCAAGACAAGATGATATCGATGCTTTGTGCGGTAAAAAGAGTGATAACCTACACACGCGACTAGATGACATGCATATTTCATGAAGTGCAAATATTCATACGCGTGTAACAAAACATTTGTGAGGTCATCATAAAGGCGCGTGGTATCATTTGTCAATAATGTCTTTATCATGGTCATCGAATAAATCGTCAAATAAAGTAAGGTAAACCCGTAAAAAAGGAGGTGGCACGAAATGAAGTAAATTATATAGTAATGTAAATTATATAGTAATGTACGTCCCTATAGGAATATCTGTTGATATTAAATCATATAGATGTATTCTCTTATTTTATTCAATCAAGTACATAAGTTAAGCATATAGATGTGAGTCTATGCAAACGTACTTCATATACAAATGGGATTCATGCGTGCATAAATAATCGCAGTCTATATCAATGCGAGCAAAGCAGATTGTATTGCATCATACATAATAGCAGATTAGGTACATTATAGATAGCCAAGAGGATGTCTTTTTCATGAAACATATCGAGTACATGGGATGGTCGGAGTGAACAAATTTGAAATGTGTCGATCCTGCCGAGTAATGAGCCTAGGATAGTATACAAGGTCAGGCTAAGGCTTCCTCATCAACTTCTCAAAGGGATTCTATAGACTAAATGCTACAACATTTACTAGCATATGATATTCATATATATAGGTATGCAGATACATTTTTTTTTAAGAAAAGAGAAGCAAATAATTCCCATTTGATGTCAATTCAAAAGTGGCTACATACTTTGCTTTATGCTAGAATACATATTAGGTTCAACTTCTTAAGAGAATCAAGGTGAACCCTTAACAGTTAAATGCTTACATGATCTGATGGGGTCTCAGGCAGTTAGCTGCTAATCCAAGCTTGGGGTCATGTTAATAGTTTTTCTGAAAAATGCGCCTATTATTAAAAAGATTCTAATGATGCAAGATACATTCGTACGGATATCATGTTATCGGCTGTCAACACAAGCTAAGGATGTATGATCATTATTGAAATAGTCATAGGAACATGTGTTTAGCTAAACACAAATGCATGGAGAAATTCCGGGGATAAATGCCTAGTAAAAGATCAAACTGAGGAAGCAAAAACTTATCTTTGCATTTGGTAGCAGGCACCTGGTTGTTATAGTAGTCAGAGTACTATCTTAGTCGGGGCCAACAATGTTTATCAACCACCTGCAGTTCACTCAAAGATTCTCATTCTCACCAGTTCCACCTGCGTTCAAACTCCTACTTGCAGTAGTGGTCAGCGAAGCTTCCCAATGACACCATAGTCGAGGCCAAGCCGCGGGTACGTATCAATCGTGTGATCTTCCACTGATCCGAGTGGTACATCTCAAGCTAACAAGAGGATTGATGATAAAACGCTTGAACCATTCCGCTTCTTTGCTGAGCTTTAAGGGCGCTGAGGCTGTAGATGTGAGAAATCAAATATACTTGACAGCAGCGATCTTCTTGGCACTACTATCCTCCCTCTCCCCCCCTTTTTTTTTTGACAGCGGCAAGCTTCTTGGCGCTAGCATCCTCCCTCTCCCCTTTTCGTACTGATGCTTTATAGTGGTTCACACTGGGTGGTGGCTTCTTCGACTGTTTCTTCTGAAAACGTGCTTAAGGCATTTTACATGAGTGGGGGCTTTCATTGAACAAACTCGTTATATTTTAGCCATTGGCGTAGCTCCAAATGATCATACACTCAGAAATACCTAGATACAATTACTCCTTGCTTCCCTTATGCTACCACAGGATCAATCAAGAGTAGATTCGAGAGACTTTCATAACTAATTCTGAAATAGGGAGTCAAGCTTGAATGAGTTACTGAAGTTCAGAAATTGAACACTATTACTTCAGAGCAATCGAGAACTTAGGAAATTTTCAGTCCCAGCTATCACAATTATTTAAACACAGACTTAATGCAAATTAGATGGAAAACAGGAGTAAATTAAGGTCAAAGCCTTATTACTTTTTGCAATTTTATAGTAAACCCGATGCAACCTCAATCTCAAATGAATCTAAATTTCAAGATCAGAAAACTCTAACCATGTCAGCAATCTACGGTTTGTTTTTTTTTTAATAAAAAGGGTTTGTCCTAACTACAAATCGCAATAAATTTTAAAATTCAAGGTTAGGGACACATGGTTGCGATGAATTTAGTAACAGAACAAGCGTTTCTTCGAGACTTTCTCATTAAAATGGTTACATAAAACAGATTGTTGCGAATCTAGATTCCGATTTCAAGTCATATTGGCTTATCAAAACCAAATTGGGGATTTACGTTTTTTTTTTTTTTTTTTTGAAACCCTAAAATGATTTTTCCGAAAAATTTCTTTTTACAGCATAAAAACGAATGATAATTATTGAAGGGGTATGAGGGATTAAACTTATCTCTTGGTTGATTTAATCATTCGTTGGTGATGTCTTCCCTAATCTCCATCATTAATATGCTCGTTAGAACAGGAGTATCTCGGTTCTTTGTATCTTTAAGATTTTGTCAAGCTGATTAAGGAACTATTTTTCATCGAACTGATTGCTTGAAGGAGAGACTAAGCTTGTACCGGTGTGATTTGGTGCATCCGGAGAGGAATAAATAAGCCTTGTCTCTGTTCATGGTGGCAATAGCTATGGACGCGAAGATAAGAGTTGGGGAGAAGTCTTCAGGTGTAAGAGAGATGAGGGAAATTCTAAAACAGATGAGCGGCTGGGCATAGACGCGGCTTGTGGGCGAGTTCTCGAGCAAACAAGAAGGTGGATTCCGCATCTAAGGTATATGAGCGCGTGAGTGGGTGTACTGATTAGAAAGGAAAAAACGTTGTGAGAAAAAGGGGCGCGGGATATCATGGGAATTGGGCGGCTGGGCTAGAGACGAGCCTCCTGGTGTGGCCGCCAAATGTTGAGGGGTGAATTTTGGTTATACAAGTCCTAGCCACAACACACCCAATTCCCCCAAAGGAGGGAGAAAAAAGATCCCCTTCATTGTATTACATGCCTCTTTATATAGACTTTTCAAAAGCCCCTCTTTTTATGATATCATGACACATGTCCTAAAACTCCTTAATTACTACTAATGCCATTCCTTCTCTAATACAACCTCCTTCTTTCCTATTAATTTCTCCCTTGTCCTTTCCATCTTATGGATACTTTTTTAGCGGGCTTGGGCTTTAGTACCCATGTTTCATGTGGGGTTTGCCTCCCTTTTGGGGGCGCACTAGGACGGCTAAGGGGGAATATTTTTCATGTATCAACAGTTGGATAAAAATTTCTTCAACTCGGCAAATCACTCATCAGTGTTTAGTAAAATTTTCTTTTCCTGGATATGAAGATTCTGCTCTCTATAATTATTCACATGAATGCTGCAAGCTTACTTTTGGAGAGACCATGGCAATATGATATTCGTGATGTTCACAACTGCTCTGAGAATACTTATACTTTTATTCATGAAGGCTTTACTAAAGTTTTGTGGCCACTACATTCTTCTTTTTCAGTCAAGGAGCCAATGGACAGAAGTCAACTTCCTTAGTTGCTACCATTGTTCAGTCTTTAAAACAAGCTCATTCTTTGAATTCTCATGAAGTTGCTAAGCCTATGGTGAAGATTCCAGACAAGGTACTACCATTACTATCTTCTTTTAGTGATTTATTTCTTGATGAGTTTCCTAATACCTTACCTCCCTTGAGAGATTTACATCATCAAATAGACTTTATACCTGAAACATTTATTCCTAATCAAAATAACTATAGGTTAAGCCCTAAAGAGCATGAGATATTATAGAGTCAAGTTGATTATTTGTTACAAAAGGGTTTGATTAGATTAATAAAAAGTCCTTGTGCCAGTCCAGCCTTTTTAGTAGACAAGAAAGATGGTGGACATCGTATGTGTATAGACTGTACAACATTGAATAGAGTTACTATACCATATAGATTTCATATTCCCAAAATTGATGACATGATAGATATGCTTTCTGGTGCTAAAGTATTTACAAAGCTTGATTTACGTAGTGGATATCATCCAATACGTATTCGAGAATGTGATGAATGGAAGACAGCTTTCAAAACAAAAGAAGGGTTATATGAGTGGTTAGTAATGCCTTTTGGTTTATCTAATGCTCCTAGAACTTTTATGCGTCTCATGCACCAAGTTCTGCAACCTTTTCTTGGAAAGTTTTTTATATTATATTTTGATGACATCTTAACTTTTAGCAACTATGAAGAACAACATATAACACATTTATATCAGGTGTTTAAGGCTTTACAAGAAAATGTTTTGTATGTGAACTTGAAGAAGTGTACCTTGTTTGCAAATAGAGTCACTTTTTTAAGCTATGTTATTATTTCAGTGGATGATTCTAAGATTAAAGAAATTGTTGATTGGCCTGCTCCAACATCCATACGTGAAGTGTGTAGTTATCATGGGTGAGATTTTTTTATAAAATATTTTTGAGGAATTTTAGTACCATTGCAGCTGGTTTAACAGATTGTTTGAAGCGTGAAACTTTTGAATGAACTGAAGAAGCAGATAAAAGCTTTAATCTACTCAAGAAAAAGTTATGTAGCGCCCATGTTCTTGCTATGCCAAATTTTGAGAAACCATTTGAGATTTACTGTTTAATAGAAAAGGTGTACTGATTGATAGTAGATAACTACCTATCATGCATTCGATTGACCTTAGCCGAAGTTTTCAAAAACTTAAGAGCCTGATTATCAGTATTGACAACAAACTCACTGTGAATAAGATAAGGATGCTAGTTCTTAAGAGCTTGAACAAGTGAAATTAATTGTAGCATATAAGTAGACCATTTCTTCCTTGTATCTGAATTCTTTTCACTATATTACACAACTGGATGTCCTTCCTGAGATAATACAACTTTTATACCAACAATGGAAGTATCACAATGGATCTCAAAACGTTTATCAAAATTTGGCATGGCAAGAACAAGAGCACTACATAACTTTTCTTTGAGAAGATTAAAGCTTTTATCTGATTCTTCAGTCCATTCAAAAATGTCACGCTTTAAACAATCTGTTAAACCAGCTGCAATGGTACTAAAATTTCTCACAAATCTTCTATAAAAAGAATCTAATCCATGAAAACTACGCACTTCTGATAGGTGTAGAATACACCGTATTTACTATACAGAGTTTATGCTTTCTTTGTTATTTCTCTTGTAAATTATGTATTTTACGCTTGTTTTGAGTTTTGTAGCTACTTTGGAGTCACACGGAGGAAAAGAGGAACAAATTACACTATTTGAGCAAAAAGGGCAAAATTGTCATTTCAAGGGCGAACACTATCTGGAGCCCAGCCAAGGTTAAGGGGCAACTCTTTTGGAAGAGCACTTTAGACGGGCCAGCTATGGTTAAGGGGTTACCATCTAGGGTATCCCTTATCAATTATCAGTGGGTGTACTTATCATTGGGGCATCCCCTAGCTTATCCATTGGGGTGTCGTTAGCCATCCCCTACTACACCCTAACCCTACATCTCGAGAACCTCTCCTCTTCTCAATCATTTTGTAAAACCTGAAACGGAAATTGAGAGGAGAAAATAAGCAGCGACTGCTGCTGTTGAGACACAGAGAGAAATCGAGAGATAGGAGATTCATATAAGAAGGTAGTGATTGCTGGAGAAGAACAGTGACGGTATGAGATTGAATAGTAACTCGGTGGTTCTGTTGATTTTGAGATTCAGTGGATCGAGATTAAGAATTAGGCAGAGAAGAGAGCTACTGATAAAGATGAAATTAGGGTTTGATTATAGGGATGAAGCTCAGTAAAAATGGGTTTATGATTGACAAGGGGATTTGATGTTGCTGATACTACTTCAACTGACGAAACAGGAAATGGGTTCGACTTGTTCAGGGGATTAAGAAGATGATTGAGGAGATGAAGGTGGTTCTGTTGAGGTTGAGCTGTGAGGTGATTGAGAAATTGATGCTGCTGATCGATGAGAGACAGAGATCGAGATGCAGAAATTGAAGAACAGATCGAAGAGGAATAATGGTTTTTGGTGCTGTGTGGGAAATGCCGTAGCAAGAATTATACAGGGAAGAGCTGATCGAAGTTGGTAGCTGGTGGAACTAGGGTTTCTGAGATTCTGTTGGTGGTGAAGGGATGGTGTTAAACAGAACAGGTGAGAAGGATTTGATGATTGGTGATGATTCAGTGAAGATAAGTGAAGTCAGAGATGATGGAATTGAAATTAGATTAAGGGTTCTTCTGTGATTCAATTTAATTGAGAGAGTTCAGGGTTTCGATTTCCATCTGCAATTGAACAAGAAAGTGAAATGGGTTTGTAAAGGTGGTAATAATTGAAGCATGCGTTGCTGGTAATTGGGGGAAGATGGTGATGAACTTTCTTTGTTGAAACGGATATTGTAATCCTTTGTTGAAGTTCGGTGGGTAGTATGAAGTGATTGTGAAGGTACTAAATGACACTGAGAATGCTTGAGCTGTGAATGAGGAATGAATGAGGTTAGGCTGCAATGGGTGAGCCTCTCATTGATTGCAAAGAAGAGAAGGAGGTGTTTGTTCTTTGTTACAAAGCAATTGGCAAGAATGAAGCTGTTGATTGCATTTAGATGTATGTGTAGGTTCTTAGCGGGGAAAGTGAAGTAAATTGAGGCTGAATTCACGGAAAGCCCCGAAATAAACGAACTCACGGTTTTCTACACGGCGAGTCAACTCGGCGAGGACCAGATTCAGACGAGTCAGAGCGACTCAGCTCACCCCAATAAGACCAGACAGCTGAGTCAGAAGCTGACTCGGTAGCTAACTCCTTCTCTTTGACCCTGTTGACTAACCGTTGACTGACGGTTGACCCGTTTGACCGTTAGTCCTAACGGAGGACTGACGGAATATTCCGTCGAATATTCCCTTGACGGAGAAATTTTCAGGTGGCCAGCGGCGACTATTTCGGCCGGATTCCGGCCACAATACCAGTTTTCCGGCGAGCAAAAATTCCAAAATTTTCTATGGACTTCTCTCATGGGTGTGAAGACTTGGACTAGGAATTGGATGGAGAATTTGGCTCAAATTTGGAAAGAGAAGATGAAGAGTTGAGAAAAGCTTGGTTTTGGAAATTGAATTTCAAAAGGAAAAGGATTCTATTCCTTGGAAGATTTGGAGAATATTGAAGCCTATAAATAGAGAAGTTTTCTACATCTTTTACACACCTCTCTACACACACAACACTTTTCTTTTCTTATTCTTTGTGTGAACTTTTAGCATGAATAGCTAATTTTCTTATTGATTGAGGATGAATTCCTAGTTCTTAATACATGTTTTGAGTATTGTTTCAATTCTATCTTGAAGTTTTTCACATGATTATCGTTTGTTTTTACTAATAGGAATGATCTTAAAGACATTCATGATTGATTGATAGATTGTTTGGGTGGCCAACTAAATTGATTTGTTAATTTGATCTAAAGCTAGTGAAAGTTAGGAGATAAGTAATCGTTTCTTGACTCTTTACATAAGTAGCAAACACGAGACCTTGCGGAGGGATTCCGTGGAGCAATTGTGTGTAGAAACAACGCTAGAAAGTAAACCAAGCGAACCGAGTTTAACTACTAGTACTAAACCTAAATTCATAAATCTTAATGCATTCTGGGAATTACATCTTGTAAGCGAACCTCGGGGTGGTTCTTTTGAATAGAATCCGATAACTAAGCGGACTGTTACTCGGTGAAATTAGGGATTTTGGGGCTAGCTAAGCGGACCTGCTATCCTACGGTTGGTGATAATCTGTGACTAATAACAAGTAGAAAAGAACATAACTTGATTCATTGTTTCGGAACGAAGAAGGATTCCTTGATCTTGTCTCTCTTATTGCTTTCAACTTTCGATTTTAATTGCTTTGTTTATTTTCTTTTGCTTTTTACACCCCCCTTTCGTGACAATTTTTACAACTAGAATCTCTTGCTCCTCGTGGGAACGAACTTGACTTCCATTATATTATTGTTAATTAAGTGGAAAAATCTTGAATTAATTTGTTGTGGTACGACACGCATCAAATTTTGGCGCCGTTGCCGGGGAGCAACGGATGATTTTAGTTGTTTTTATTTTTCTTTTTGCTTTGTTGGATTCTATTTTGTATCTAACTTAAGTTTTTGAATCTTATTTCAGGTGCCATTTTTCCATGTATGGTGGACAAGAGCAAGCATATTACAACAATCAATACGGTTTTCAACCTCAACATTATGGCAACTTCCAACCATGCTTAGGATACAATCAAAACCAATCTTTTGGCTATGATCAAATTCCTACAGAACCTTATGGATATTCTCATACATATCAACAACCTTATGACGGGTATGTAAGTGGACAATCACAAGGATGGGAGGATAGTTTTGTTTATGATCAGAGCATTTGGAAATTCTCTAGTTTTGCGAGATAAGATGTAATAGAACTCATGATTGGGGATCTTCAACAAAAGTTTCAAGAATCACATCGAGAAATTCAAAGGAATTCGGAGAAATTATACGAACAAATTAACCAACCTTTGGAGACTTTTGATGACGCTAGTGTAGATTACTCGAGCCTTGATCTTAATAATGATCAATCACCTATTCAAAAGGAAGAGCTTGAGGAAGATGCATTTCTTGCTTGGAAAACATTTCTTAAGGAAAGATGGGAGTCCGCGGAAGTGTATGAGCGTTGCAACAATGAGGAAGTTATTCCAACTCCGGATCATAATAACGATCCTTCGCCTATTCAAAAGGAGGAGATTGGGTGTGACTTACCTATTGTTCTAAACGGTGTAACACCCTCACAAGAAGATCTTACAATCTATACCGATGAAAATCATTTTAGTGAATGGCCCGATTCCGATGATGAGAATGTTGAAGAGATGATACTAGAGGATGAAACCAAATTGATTGATTTTGTGGAAGACCCAATTGAACTTGCCAATGATTTTAATGATGCCAAGACTTTGGTTAAGGTAGAAAACGACGAAGAATGGTTGCAAAGTTTAATAGAGGACCACGATATACAAGAGGTAAGTAATTCACTTGAATTTTTTAAGGATGAAGAGGATTCTATAATACAAGAAATTGTGCAAGGTTTGTCTAACCCTTTGCATCTTGATTCTTCTCCTTTACCTCTTATTGGTTTGAATGTATGTGCTTCGAAAGTATTTTTGGATGATTTTGTTTCTAAATACCCACCATTGCAAACACTTGATGCTAACACTATGCAGGTTTGCCAAGAGGAATACATGGAAATTCCCAAATTTTATGTTCTTTATACACTTCCGAGTGTGGACGAGAATAAGTGTGGGGGAAATTTCTATCGAGCGATAATTTCACTATTGTTTTCTTGTGCTAATATTTGTATGGAGTTATTGTTTGCAAAACAGGTATTATGGGTGGATCCCCAAATTTTCTGATTGTTAGTATATGGGGAATGAATCATGCAAGAGCTAAGTCGGGCCGTCGACTTTAAAACAAGCGCTTAATGGGAGGCAACCCATAGGTTTTGTATTTCTTATTCTTTTTGCTTTTTATTTTTGTTATTTCTTTTTCTTGTTTCATATCATGTTAAAATTTCCCACCTTGACTTTACTAGGAGGATTCAATTACATTGAGGACAATGTAAGGTTTAAGTGTGGGGGTGGTTGAGCATGTATTTAAAAAAATTACAAAAAAATTAAAAAAAAAAAAAAAAAAGATTTACATAAAAACTCCAACTTTTAAAGATTTTAGAGTCACTAGCATACTTCTAGGTATGTTTACATAGAGATTTTGACCGACATAATTGAACTTGGAAATGTTAGAGAACTACATTCGGATTTCTTGCTTGTTTGAGTGTTAAATAATGGATTTAATCATGCCGGTGATGCGAATTTGGTGCAGGGAGAAATGCGTTATTAGAGTTGCTGATCAATCATTAGTGGAGACTACCCGTATTCATATCATGTGAGGCACCGACCAGAAATTTTCCATCTACTAAAGAGCTTTCTTTTGAGTGTGTGTCACCGTACGTTAATTCCGGGTAGAATGGTGAGCTACCCAACCTCCCACCAATAGAAGCACTACTCTTTGATCTCTTGAGTGCTAATTTTGTCAATCATAAGGGTGACGTCTATAGATGAAAGACACCTTCTTGTAGTTCGATTTGCAGTTAGCACCATTCTCTCTCTCGACAACAACGGATCCATAGAAACACATTCATCATCAACAAGGAGCGACATCAAAATCTACAAGGAAAGTTGGAAAAGTTTAAGGTTTACAAGCAACGGAACGAGAAAAAGAGCAAATTTCAAATTCAAGTAAAGCAACATACAAATGAGCGGATTTTTACATATATGTTGAGGACTTACAATACAATGAGGTAATTTTATATCCAAGTATGAAGACTTATTCATAAAAGCGAAGAAAATTAAAAGGTGAGAATTTTTGAAAGTTTATGATTTCAAAGACGATACAAGTTGTGAAGAATCAAGTGGTAAAATACTTCTTCCACGGCCATGGTTTATTTTGTATTTAATTTCTCTTGTTTTCACAAAAAAAAAAAAAAAAAAAAAAAGAGAGAAAAACAAGAGAAATATTTGTTCTTATTTTTAATGAGCCGTGGGGAAGGAAAATCTATAAGGAAGTTTCAAGCGACAAGGATTTAAGGTAAAAAGGTTACAAATTGTCAAGGATTTGTGAAGATCAAGAGTTTATCATCAATAGTTGAAACCGAAGACCAAGAAGATCAAGACAAGGAGCGGAAGACGTTTCTATTGGATGCCGTAAGAGTGGTGTTATCATAATTAGTGATCGGATGTGAAGGTGAGTAAGTAATCTCATCCTCAATAATAAATGGTTGATTTCCTTTCTTAGAGATCGTCAGAAAAATGGTTTTTCAAAATACTAAAAGATGTGGGTTTTTAAAAATATTTCGGAAGTTGTCCTTCCCACCATTCAACGTGTCGCAGATTTCTATCTTCATTCCTACCTGCACACATGTGAGAACCATAAAAAAGCCGTCTTTTTGAATGCAATTATCATAAAATCCTTTTTGGTGAGGCAGAAGTCGAGGCGAAATGCTTATTGATCGTTTCTCAAACACGCGTTCTCTCATTATGGGGTGGTTATTTCTCACTCAACATTTAAGAATGAGAATATGTTCTTTGGTATTTCTAACTTCTTATTACTAGCATGCAGAAACTCTATGTCCTCATAGCTTTTTGGATGCTTGGGACGCTTGAACGCTTTGAAGTTGTGAGTTTTTAGTTTGATTTGCTCGAGGACTAGCAAAGTCTAAGTGTGGGGGAATTTGATAGGTGTAGAATACACCGTATTTACTATACAGAGTTTATGCTTTCTTTGTTATTTCTCTTGTAAATTATGTATTTTACGCTTGTTTTGAGTTTTGTAGCTACTTTGGAGTCACACGGAGGAAAAGAGGAAGAAATTACACTATTTGAGCAAAAAGGGAAAAATTGTCATTTCAAGGGCGAACACTATCTGGAGCCCAGCCAAGGTTAAGGGGCAACTCTTTTGGAAGAGCACTTTAGACGAGGCCCAGACTATGGTTAAGGGGTTACCATCTAGGGTATCCCTTATCAATTATCAGTGGGTTTACTTATCATTGGGGCATCCCCTAGCTTATCCATTGGGGTGTCGTTAGCCATCCCCTACTACACCCTAACCCTACATCTCGAGAACCTCTCCTCTTCTCAATCATTTTGTAAACCTGAAACGGAAATTGAGAGGAGAAAATAAGCAGCGACTGCTGCTGTTGAGACACAGAGAGAAATCGAGAGATAGGAGATTCATATAAGAAGGTAGTGATTGCTGGAGAAGAAAGTAGTGACGGTATGAGATTGAATAGTAACTCGGTGGTTCTGTTGATTTTGAGATTCAGTGGATCGAGATTAAGAATTAGGCAGAGAAGAGAGCTACTGATAAAGATGAAATTAGGGTTTGATTATAGGGATGAAGCTCAGTAAAAATGGGTTTATGTTGACAAGGGGATTTGATGTTGCTGTTACTACTTCAACTGACGAAACAGGAAATGGGTTCGACTTGTTCAGGGGATTAAGAAGATGATTGAGGAGATGAAGGTGGTTCTGTTGAGGTTGAGCTGTGAGGTGATTGAGAAATTGATGCTGCTGATCGATGAGAGACAGAGATCGAGATGCAGAAATTGAAGAACAGATCGAAGAGGAATAATGGTTTTTGGTGCTGTGTGGGAAATGCCGTAGCAAGAATTATACAGGGAAGAGCTGATCGAAGTTGGTAGCTGGTGGAACTAGGGTTTCTGAGATTCTGTTGGTGGTGAAGGGATGGTGTTAGACAGAACAGGTGAGAAGGATTTGATGATTGGTGATGATTCAGTGAAGATAAGTGAAGTCAGAGATGATGGAATTGAAATTAGATTAAGGGTTCTTCTATGATTCAATTTAATTGAGAGAGTTCAGGGTTTCGATTTCCATCTGCAATTGAACAAGAAAGTGAAATGGGTTTGTAAAGGTGGTAATAATTGAAGCATCTGTTGCTGGTAATTGCAGGGAAGATGGTGATGAACCTGCTGTTGAAACGGAGATTGTAATCACTGTTGAAGTTCTGGTGGGTAGTATGAAGTGACAGAAGGTACTAAATGACACAGAATGCTTGAACTGTGAATGAGGAATGAATGAGGTTAAGCTGCAATGGAGCTGAGCCTCTGTTGATTGCAAGAAGAGAAGGAGGTGTTTGTTGCTGTTACAAAGCAATTGTGCAAGAATGAAGCTGTTGATTGCATTTAGATGTATGTGTAGGTTCTTAGCAGGGGAAGACTGAAGTAAATTGAGGCCTGAATTCGGCCGGGAAAGCCCTGAAATAAGCGAGAATCGGCGGTTTTCTACAAGACCGGACGAGTCAACTCGGCGAGGACCGATTCAGACGAGTCAGAGCGACTCAACTCACCCCAGTAAGACCAGACAACTGAGTCAGAAGCTGACTCGGTAGCTAACTCCTTCTCTTTGACCCTGTTGACTAACCGTTGACTGACGGTTGACCCTTTGGCCGTTAGTCCTAACGGAGGACCGGACGGAATATTCCGTCGAATATTCCCTTGGCGGAGAAATTTTCGGTGGCGGCGGCGCTTATTTCGGCGGATTCCAGCCACAATCCTGATTTTCCAGCGAGCAAAAATTCCGAGAATTTTCTATGGACTTCTCTCATGGGTGTGAAGACTTGGACTAGGAATTGGATGGAGAATTTGGCTCAAATTTGGAAAGAGAAGATGAAGAGTTGAGAAAAGCTTGGTTTTGGAAATTGAATTGCAAAAGGAAAAGGATTCTATTCCTTGGAAGATTTGGAGAATATTGAAGCCTATAAATAGAGAAGTTTTCTACATCTTTTACACATCTCTCTACACACACAACACTTTTCTTTTCTTATTCTTTGTGTGAACTTTTAGCATGAATTCTTATTGATTGAGGATGAATTCCTAGTTCTTAATACATGTTTTGAGTATTGTTTCAATTTTATCTTGAAGTTTTTCACATGATTATCGTTTGTTTTTACTAATAGGAATGATCTTAAAGACATTCATGATGATTGATAGATTGTTTGGGTGGCCAACTAATTTGATCTAAAGCTAGTGAAAGTTAGGAGATAAGTAATCGTTTCTTGACTCTTTACATAAGTAGCAAACACGAGACCTTGCGGAGGGATTCCGTGGAGCAATTGTGTGTAGAAACAACGCTAGAAAGTAAACCAAGCGAACAAGGTTTAACTACTAGTACTAAACCTAAATTCATAAATCTTAATGCATTCGGGGAATTACATCTTGTGCGAACCTCAAGGTGGTTCTTTTGAATAGAATCTGATAACTAAGCGGACTTGTTACTCGGTGAAATTAGGGATTTTGGGGCTAGCTAAGCGGACCTGCTATCCTACGGTTGGTGATAATTTGTGACTAATAAAAAGTAGAAAAGAACATAACTTGATTCATTGTTTCGGAACGAAGAAGGATTCCTTGATCTTGTCTCTCTTATTGCTTTCAACTTTCGATTTTAATTGCTTTGTTTATTTTCTTTTGCTTTTTACACCCCCCTTTCGTGACAATTTTTACAACTAGAATCTCTTGCTCCTCGTGGGAACGAACTTGACTTCCATTATATTATTGTTAATTAAGTGGAAAAATCTTGAATTAATTTGTTGTGGTACGACACGCATCAACTTCACGTATGGATATTGGATTAGGCCAATCCACAATTGATTTGATCTTGGAATCATGCAATGAAATACCAGTATCTGAAACAACATATCCCAAAAAGGTGACTCTGTTTGTAAAGAATGTACACTTCTTTAAATTCACATACAAAACATTGTCTTGCAGATCCTTAATAACATGAGATAAGTGTGATGTTTTTTGTGTGATGTTTGCATCATAAGCTTCATGCTCATGTAGATGATTAATTTCATCATCCTCCAGTGCTTCCTCTTCTTGTGTTTCTTCGTGAACTTCATTAATATAACCATGAAACTTCCGGGAATCACTATAAGTATGTCCAGTTTGATTGTACTTTTTACACTTGTCTCCTCTAAACCTTGACTACCTCTAGTATTTAGAGTAATATATTTTTGGGGTGTACTCTGAGGTGGCTTAGCAGATGAAATATTCATTGACGGTGCATTGTTTGCAGGAATAGATGTTTGTTTGGGAATAAAATTGGTTGCTTGTGGTTGTTGAATGGGTTTACCATAAATTCCTTCGTGGGGGTAGGAATTACCATCTTGATTACCATAATGAGAATTATATGGTCTGGAAACTTTATAATAATGTTGATAACGAGCTTGTCGAGGTGTTGCTTGTCTAGAAGTGTTGACTACACGCCTCTCTATTTTGATCGCTTGTTGGATAGCTTTAACCATCGTGTATACAGATTGTGTAATCCCTTGCTGAATAAGTCTGTTTAAACCTTTTATAAAACGTGCAACTAATTGCTCTTCAGTTTCATTCAATTGGTTACGTGCAATTAAACTGTAAAATTCAGCTACATACTCTTCAACAAGTCTAGCTCCTTGTCTACAGTTTTGTAGCTTGATAAATAGTTTTTGTTTAAGATATCTGGGTAAAAACTTATCTCTTAATAAATCTCTCATTCTTTTCCAAGTACGTATAGGAGGTTTATGATACTTACGTCGATATTCACATAGTGTTTCCCACCAAGCTGCATCTCCACCTTTTATTTATATGATACCAGTTTAACTTTAGAAGAGTGGGGGACTTCCATGAAGTTGAAGAGCGATTCTACTTCATATAACCAATCCAGCAAGTCTTCAATTTGTAATCCACCATGAAAATTAGGTATATCAGCTTGTAACTTATATTCTGGTAGAGTTCCATAAGGATTCATACTAGATTTTAATCTTCTATCTTCTATCCACCTTTGTTCTTGGTTTTCTTCTTCTTTGTCCTCTTCATCATTGTTGAGATTCACAGTTACAGGTTTTTTAAAAGGTTTGTGAATAAAACCTTCTAACTGCTCTTTGTGTTGAAGCTTATGTGAAATATTCTCAGGAATAAAATTATTCTTAACAAAAGAACCTTGCTTTTGTTCTTCTGTTTTCTTTTCTTCTTCATCCTTATCGTCGACTAAGCCAAACATCTCTTTATCATCCATACCTACACGTTTGGCTATCATGATCATGTAATCTGCATGTGATTCTAACTTCTTCTCTAAATTATCAATCTTTCCAAGCTTCTTTTCGAATTTTCGTGTAAGAGTTTTGATGCTTGTGTCAAATTTGTTTTCAAGCTCCATGACGATGGATGTGTTAAGTGATTTCAAGAGTTCTTCAATATCATCTATGGTAAAAGATCATCTGCCATTGAAACTGAAGAAGAAAACTAAAAGTTGAAGGATTTTTTATTTTATTATTTTTTTTAGGGTTTCGAGTTTTGCGGAAGCGGTTTAAGGATCTGTTTTTAGATCAGAATCTAAAAACGCTGGATGTGGTACCAACTAGTGTAGAACTAATATAGAACTGATAAAGGTGAAAGCAAACAAGTTGGTGGAGATGAGAAGAGACTTTAGGTTCCGTCAGAAACTTAATAAAATTTGATTCAAGGATCAAGATTTTAGGGTTGTAACTTGATAATTATATTGATAAAAATAGATGTGTTCTAAATAAAGAAGACCTAGCCTTTATACAGGCTTACATGACCGAATAAAAGAAAATAGTTATACATAGACTAGGAAAGAAAAGTCTTGCTAAGCAAGTAAACTAAAATAGACGCATAGGATCAACAATCATAGTTGATACAAACTCAAAGGATCAACGGTCATAGTTGATTCGGAGAAAGACCTAGTACATCATTTAGCTAGAGATTAAAAATGAAATAAAAAACTAATTGGATGCGTAAACCCAATTTTTTAAGATACCCAAGATTTTGAGATAAAATAAAATTTTGATTCGTCCGTTAATCATGATACATATCAGTTGACTAATTTGAAATATTAATTAGTTGACCTATAGGGATAACTTGTCCCGTAGTCCAAATTATGCTTCAATGGAGACTCTCAGGAAGTCGGGTCTATTGAATTGATAATATTCCAAAGTCCCACATTAGTTTCATCTTAAAATTCATTGCAACTTTACGGATTGATTCGTGAAGACCTTGTAGTTTCATCTCG
>JAJJWW010010435.1:0-64767 GCA_023531295.1 Papaver armeniacum
ATAGTAAATAAAGTTATCTTGACTCCCGATTAAAAGTAGACCTTTGGAAAAATGCTACCATAATCGGTAGTCAAGATAGTTCATATAACTACCGAATATAGAGTAGCCCCAAAATCGGATTTTGCAAAATCTCTTTTTTTTTTGGAATTTTGGTTGAGCCTATAATCGGTAAGAAAGGAAGAGTTATCATGACTTAGATTATACGGTGGCTCTCTTTGCAAATATCCTACCATAATCGGTAGTCAAGATAGTTCATATAACTACAGAATATAGAGTAGCCCCAAAATCAGATTTTGCAAAAATCCTTTTTTTTTTTAATTTTGGTTGAGCCTATAATCGGTAAGAAAGGAAGAGTTATCATGACTTCCGATTATACAGTGGCTCTCTTTGCAAATATCATACCATAATGAGGTAGTCAAGATAGTTCATATAACTACCGAATATAGAGTAGCCCCAAAATCAGATTTTGCAAAAATCCTTTTTTTTTTGAATTTTGGTTGAGCTTATAATCGGTAAGAAATGAAGAGTTATCATGACTTCCGATTATACAATGGCTCTCTTTGCAAATATCCTACCATATTCGGTAGTCAAGATAGTTCATATAACTACAAGAATATAGAGTAGCCCAAAATCGAGATTTTGCAAAAACAGGTGAAATTCAATTTTTCGTAGAAAAAAATTTCTACGAGACATTGTCTCGCACTCACCTTTAGGGCGTTGCCCCTGCGACCGACTTTGTCGGGTCGGAACATAGCGGGAGGGCTCGCCCCCCCGGACCCCCTGTATAGCGTACCGGCATTGTATTCATACCACATCCATGCCCGCACCGAGCTTTTCAACTGCATTGGTTGAGCCTATAATCGGTAGTAAATGAAGGTATCCTGACTCCCGAATATAGTGTTGCCCCAAAATGAGATTTTGCAAAAATCCTCTATTTTTCTAATTTGGTTGAGCCTATAATCGGTAGTCAAAATAATTCATATAACTACCGAATATAGAGTTTCCCCAAAAATGAGATTTTGCAATCGGTAGCTAAAAAAAGCCTAAACTACCGATTATGAAGGGACATATAAGTATTTTCAATCTATTTTGTCTTTTGTGTCGCCCCTAATTCTTTTGGGGTCGCCCCTAAAAATGCTAGGCTTTTTTTAGCAAACATTATACATATAGATAGGATGGATACAGGGAATAAACTAGTTAGTAAGTCTGATCTTGCTCCTACATAATTCACATTCATAACACTTCAGTAAAGAAACAACAATATGAAGTTTCTTAGCAAACATTTACACCTAATTAACTGACTTGAAACAATATCATGTGCTCTTAACGCAAAAAACTAGTCCTCAATTCCATCATCTTCCCCAACATAAGTATGTGAGTTAAGTAAAAATAAGCCTGTTCAGTAGCTCACTGCTTCACCCAATCCACAAATACCAGGAATCTTAACAGTATTAGCTCTCTTGTCTCGGGTTGTACAAAATGAAACTATCAAAATTTTCCAACAGAAATTCACCATTCTCGAATGAGCATACCAGAATCGGATTTTCTATTTGGAGTTTGCAAAACGCTTCTATTTGGGGTTATTATTAACAGGGAAGAGTACCTAGGTACTTAAATGAGGCAGAGAGAACAAAGTACTGCTTCCAAGTGTTGATGAAGTGAACGGTGTCGTCTGTCGTTGTATATCATACACCATTGGCTTCTAATTGTAGCTTTAAAATATAAAAGCCTAGCTACCTAGATTCCAAAACATATTAATTGAGAGATAGAAAGTGTCTAAGATGATTTTTATTAATCGATAAAATGAGAAAGATACAATAATAGCTGCTGATTATAACTAGAAATGTAAATACAATGCAGAACAATTTGACAGTTCTATCCTACTCTATATTCTCAAGAGCAAGTTCCATAGTAACCATAGGTACTCTCGTTACGACATCTCTTATAGATGATGAAGAGGTGGAGTAATCCGATGTTGTTGAATAATTATCATGATCAGTACTCAATGTGGATGATTCCACATCTAAAAGAGTAAGAAAACTTAAAGAGAAATCAAGCTCTGCACAATATTGGTTATCGGATGGCAATGGATAAACAGCCATTAGTGTATTAATATATGCTTTGAGAGAAATAGAGAGAGAAATGATAAATTAAAAGATACAAAATGGTCGACTTGTTAAGCTGATTTTATAGTTCACGAAGAGGCATGAAATGTGAAGTCAGTTGAATGTCAGTTGTGGCTAATAAGAGACAAAAGAGACGGGATAAGGCAGAAAAGTGTCATATGAATGATCTAAAAAAAAGAACATATTATCAGTTTGGCACTTCATGTTAAATTTAAGTGCAAGTAAATTGCTGCAATGGTGGGAAAATAAAATATTGAAAGTTTGGTGTCATGTCTAGTAGTGTTAGTGTTTTGGTGTTGTCATCCGTGATCCGGTGTTGATCATATGACATGTGATAGGGCCATACGGCTGAACCAGCAGCAATGTCGAAAAAGACGGGTGAAAGTAAATATAAAATGATTAACCTTATATGGTGGCATCATTTGAATGCCTAGTGTCATCATTCGAATGCCTTGCTCTTTTCCATTCACGGGTTATCTTTTACCAATTTTATGACCAAACAAAGTAAGGTAACAAATCCTTCCTATGTTAATTAAATCGTTTTTGCAAGTAGTCTTTCCTTCTTCACAAGATTTTCGACCAAAAGGTCCAAAACAGATCTTTATGACAGGTAGTCATGATATCCATGCACCGTGTGAAATAAATTTGTTGCTCCAAGAGTGCTGTTAACAGCCGACCAACACCAAATGCTCGATATCAGTCAATGAGTGCCAAGAAATGAAAAACAAAGTTATTTGAATGTGGAATTAAATGTTTGGCCCCCTCCTCACTCTTTCTTACTATTATGGTATTGGGCTTAAAGTCCATTTAAAATTTTTTTAAATTATTTTATTGAAATGACCCTTAGAAAATAAGGAGGGTCATATGAATAAAGATGTTAAATGATGTTAAAATTTGACATAAAATCTATTCTTTATGGGTATAATTTTCAAAACCAACTTTAATATAACATATCTCATAAACCATATGTTGAGGGGTGAATTCGTGTTTAGGTTATGTTGGAGAAAATGAGTTTTAATTAAAAGGTTTTATGGTCTTGGTGTGGTTTGATCTAATGACCTAAGAGCAACTGCAGTGGAGCGAGTAAAACTAAAGACTAAAAACCAAAAAAAAAGTAAAAGAAATGGGTTTAGTCCGTGGTGAGACGCTACGTTGCTGGAGTAAATTTGGTGGAGCGGAGTTAGAATGGTTCGTCGATATGGGGCGTAGTTGTTAAGCTGCGTTTGGGTTGGACGAACTTTAACTTACGCGATGTTGGGCGGAGTCTATAATTGCGTTTGGTGTGGAACGTAATCCACAACTACGCTGACGGGCGCAAATACAAAATACGCCCGAATGGGACGCAAATACTACATTACGCCCGATGGGCGCAACTTGGGGCTGCTTTGATGTGGCTCAATGAAACACTTTGTTAACGAGCTACGATTATACAAGAATTTTAGACTGATCCATGTTGTGGACCCGTGGTAGTTGGGGTGTACCTTGAAGCATATTTAAGTTCTTTTTGATACGTTGCTTGCACCATATTGAAGTCCAGCTTAGCAAATTCGAGCAAGTCGTTGCTTGCACCATGTTTTGAGATATTGGGAGTAACATGGGGCGTAGATACAAATTGCGCCCCATGTAGTAACTGGCGGTATTAATAATTGCGCCCCATGTAGTAACGGCGGTACTAATAATTGCGCCGTAGTGGCGGACTTTAAAATCACGCCGGTCGGACGTAACTTGTAACTACGCCTTGAGGCGCAATATAAATGTGCCGCTTAGTATCGGCGCAAATGTAAACTACGTCCCATCGAGCGGGAGTTTAAAGTTGCGTTTCAATCGGGCGCACATTAAAGTTACGTCTCACTACCAAACGCAAATTACGGTTCCGCCCCAATCGGGCGTAGTGTCAAATTACGCCCGACCAAAACTAAACCAAAGACCAATATAGTTTGGTTTATAGTTTTAGTCGAGTATTTGGTCTATACTCCACTCCCGTGTAGTGTCTGCGTTTTTCGACTAAATATTTGGTTTTAGTCAATGATTGTGGATGCTCTAAGGGTCTAAGGATACTCACTCATTTTTGGGTGAATGAAGTGGAACCTTTAGTCCCACATTATGGAAAACTAAAGAGGAGCTCCACTATATAATCATACACTTATGTATGAATTGTAAAAACGTGGGTGGAGCGGGTGGTCAAAAATACATATTTTTTGACATGCGATATGCGCGTATGCCATGCATCAAGTCCCTTTTCTACACGGATTTATTTTTGGGCGAATTTTTCTTTAGGAAATTAATTCCAAAATTATTTCTTAAGAGTTTTATTTTTGGGTCAACTCCTTTTACGTGTTTTACTTGTTTTTGAAGAAAATCAAAAACTAAATTGATTTGCAAGTATTTCATCCTATAAATACAACTCAAAAATCTGTTTTCAATACACCGAAAAATTCTTCTTTTGTTCTAGGGTTTCTCCATACGTTTTTACATCGATCCCCGTTCTTGAGTTCGAAGAGGGTAACTTGCGTTGTGCTAACTCAAGTTATATCGGGCGGTCTTATCCTGGACACATCTTATTTGTGAGGGGTTTAGCATTACTCAATTTCGAGTATACCCGCGAACTAATGTGTTAAGGACAACTTGTTGAACCTGTGATTCTTCCCTCGTCAAGTTATTTTGGTAGAGTTGTTTCGCATTAGTTCTTTACATATTATTTTTGATACATCTAACGTGTTGTTCATTGTTACAAGATTCCAACAGGTTCTACCCGTCCTAGCTACACCGAATGACCTCACAATACCAAGAATAGTAAGAGAGAGAGTTTCCTTTCCATTGTATCTTGTCCTCCTTTATATAAGCTTTCCCAAAAGCCCTTCTTTTTATGACATCATGACACATGTCCTAACCCTCCTTAATTAATCCTGATGTCATTCCTTAATATAACCTCATTCTTATTCACTAATCCCTTATTTGTCCTCTCCTCTCAATGGATCTTTTTCTTGTTAGACTTGGGCGTAGTCCCCATGTCCCTTTTTTTTACTTGACTTGGTCACCCTTTTGGGGTACCCCGGGGTACCCCAGGCCCGTTAAGGGGCGTTATTTTTCATGTATCAACATCAGTCCCCTGACTATTGGGTCAATGATCAGATGATCCAATAGTCAAACTCTCTCACCTTCATGTGCCACGTGTCGCTGGAACAGGGCGGCTACCGCATCATTTATGGTGATGCTTCCCTTATATAGTAACATCATATCACTTTCGGTCATCAGTTTTCAAATTTACATTTCCATTTCCTCATTTCTGCGTAAGATACCTCACTCGGATGGCTCACTCCCTTCATGGATACGTACTAACAATAGCGCCAGTCCCCGCGCTAGTCTCAATGTTCAAAAAATTAGAATTGGCGCGCTTATTGCTGGTATAAATCGAGATCGAGGCGCTTTGCGAACACAGGTTGGACAACAAAGACTTTATTTGTGCTCAATTTACGGAGCGCGCCAAGCCGCCGAGGGTGCCGGACGACTAACCTCCGCCATCCATCATGCTCTGGACAATGCTGTTATAGCCCGAAATGCTACTATCTCATTACTCACCGAATCCTCAACAATGAAGGCGACCATTGATTACGTTATTGATGATTGTCGTTCGCATATCTTTGGTCATGCGGCTCCGCGTCTCCTCGGGCACACCTTGTCCCTGACTGCTGCTTCTGCGCTTGTAAACCCGTCGTATCCTAGGGACGAACTCGAGCGCTTATTAGTGCTGAGGGGGGAGATAGATATATTATGGAATCTCGAGCGAGGTTCGGCGGGATGAGGTTCTTAAAGATCGCGATGAGCACGAAAGCACCCTCGCATTTGCTCAAGGAATGAAGGCCAAGGGCAAGGTTATTCAGGATATTCATAGGTGGATGAGTGACGCCAATTGGGGGATGTCTCAAGCCAACATCCAGTGTGAGGAGAGTAGGCTTATGACGGAAGTTGTGGATATGGACACTGCCCGTTGTCGTGCGTTGTTTTCTGACTAGGTCGCGTGCTGTCTCGAGGGCGTTTTGTCTTATTTATTGTTCCTTTATGTTCCTGTTGTTTTTCTTTCTTCTTTTATTTTCGGATGTACGTTTCATTTCCTCAATTGCTTATTATTAGGTTTTTCTTCTTGCTTAGATCCCTTCTTTCTTTTGTCTTACAGATGCTGTTATGTTGACCTTGGGCCTTAAGTCCCCAGTGTTTATATCAGAGGCCCTCCTCTTAGGGTACCCTAAATCGGTTTGGGAACTACTGCCTTATATATTCCGTGGGCTGCCACGTATCTTAGCATGCATAAAGGAACGTAATGGGAATTCCATAGTGAACCACGTCATTCCTTCTTTATATATGGTTCTTGTATTTCGATTTCTTTTTTATCTTTCAACTTCAATCTCTCTCTTTCTCTTGGTCATCAAATTGCCAATATGGCTAACTCTCTTCATGGGTATGTGTTGTGTTTGGCGCCTATTCCTATGCTGGTCTCGGCGACGTTCAAGCGTGATGAGCTAAAGCGACTTCTACTTGTGAGAGCCGAAATTGAGGAACTTTGGACACATAGAAAGGTGAATAGAGACACCAAGCGCACGAATTTTAGGGTACATTACGAGGCATATCTAGCCGCTCCGCAAGCGGATCATCCGTCAGCCGTGTGTCATTAGAAATCTAGCGCGCGTTGGACGAGGCTACTACTACTCGTGACGCGGATAATCAATTGTTCGATGATTCCTTGATGATGATGGCCACTATAGATCGCGCTTTCTCTGACCTCCATCTTTGGATTTTTAATCTGGCTGCCAGACCGCTTCTTAGGCATATTCTAACCTTGGCAGCTGCATCTATGCTCACTACTCTTGCACCCCTATCTTGAGGATGAGTTGGCGCGTTTGTTGTTACTAAAGGAAGAAGCGGGTTTGTTATGGACACTCAGGTAAATTCATCGGGATAAGGTGCGTAAAGAGTATGACGAGCGTGAGGATACTCTCTTGCTCGCTCGCGGAGCCGGGGTTGAGGGTGAGGTTATTCGGGGACATTCACAAGTTGGTGAATGAAGTTGATCTGGATCTTCGTTTGGGCAGCGCGCGGTGCGATAAAGGACGTTTGATGGTGTAGGATTTAGATGCGAGATATTGCTCGGTGTCGAACATTAATGGCTGACTAAGCTTTGTTTCTTCTCTTTTTCTTTTAGGAGGGGTTACGTTGTTTGTTTTTTTTTTTTTTTTTGAATATGTTGTGAACTGAATTTTATTTGAATTGGGCTATTTTCTTGTATTTTTTTGAGTAAAATAGCTATGTTGTGTCCCCCCCCTTTTTGGTGAGGTGGGAATTAAGTTATTTCGAGAAGGGTCTTGGGTAGGGTGAGTAGTAAGAGCACCTACTCCCCCCTCATTTTTATTTTTTTGAAGGATGTTGGGTAGAGTGGGCGTTAGTAGAACGCGCCTATTCCCCCTTTCTTTTGTTTGAAGGACGTTGGGTAGAATGGGCGTTGGTAATACGCGCCTACTCCCCCTCTCTTTTTTTTGAAGGATGTTGGGTAGAGTGGGCGTTAGTAAAACGCGCTTACTCCACCTTTCTTTTGTTTGAAGGACGTTGGATAGAGTGGGCGTTAGTAAAACACGCCTACTACTCCTCTCTTTTTCTTGAAGGATGTTGGGTAGAGCAGTCATTAGTAGAACGCGTCTACTCAGTAGAGTGGGCGTTAGTGAAACGTGCGTACTCCCCATCTCTTTTTATTGAAGGATGTTGGGTAGAGTGGGATTTAGTAAAACGCGCCTAATCCCTCTCTTTTTTTAAGGGTCTTGGATAGAGTGGTCGTTAGTAAAACATGCCTACTCCCTTTTTTATTCATATTTTTGTCAGTCAATCAGTCGCCTTTGGCTTTCTTGAGACCTTTTGCAGGTATCGGTCGATCAGCGCCTTTGGCTGTCCTGAGACCTTTTGTTAATTCGTCATCAATCAGGCACATTTGGCTGCCCGAGACCTTTTGTTAATTGTCAGTCAATCGTGCACCTTTGGCTGCCCCGAGACCTTTTCTCGAATTTGTCGGTCAATTAGGCGCCTTTGGCTGCCCTGAGACCTTTCGTGAATTTGTCAGTCAATTAGGCGCCTTTGGCTGGCCTGAGACCTTTTGTGGATACACTATTTTCATTAACTTACTTTTATTGCTTTTGACGGATGTTTAATTTGATATTCTCTAAAGCCAAGCGAATCGAATAACAGTTGAGCTAGTACCATTTTAGTGAACTGGCTAGCCACGCTGTCTGTGTTTGCAAATGTCGGGTTCTCTATTTCAACCACGCATGCTTCTCCTCGTCGTCATCCATCCTACGGCTTCCGGACATCTCCGCTTGGGTCATGGGCGAGCATCATGACTTGGTGTTGGACCGTTTTACTGTTTTCTGAGTTATTCATCTCAATCTCGCCTATCTCCAATTTTTTCTGGAACATTTTCCTAAGGTTAAAGCCGTTGATCGTAGGATGTTGTATCATGCGGTGGAAATGACAATACCTAGCGTCTCTTGTGTCGATGGCACTTTCGGATCCGTCTTTGTTGGAGGTAGTTGAATTTCCTTGTTCGTTATCCATTGTTCCAATAATCATACAATCTTTTCTTTGCTACAGGTAAAGAGTGGTGGAAGCGCCTGTGCTCCCCAACCCTCTCGATTGATATTTGCATGAGTATTTCTAGGAACGGTTGATACGGTGTTGACCGAGTTTCGCCAGATGTAATATGAGTTTGGTTCCTCGATGCAGTCGGCAATTCTTGCGGCTGCTTCCTCTAGCTCCACGAACGTGGGGAAGCGGAAATTGACTAAGGTTTTCCTGAAGGACGGAGTCATTCCTCGTACACAAATCTCCACTAGCGCTCCCTCCTTGACATCTTCGTGGAAATCCATAGTGAGGATACGGAATCTAGCAATGTACTTTCCTATCTCCTCGCCTAGGTGCTGGTTACATTTGCTCAAGTCGATAGCCGTGACTTTCCTTTTTGCTGAATAGAATTTCCTGAGGAATAGCGTGGACATGGTCATCCATGAGATGATGCTTCCCGACTTTAGGTTATCGTACCACGTGAATGCCGTATTAGTTAACGACTTTGGGAATTCTCTCAGGCATAGTTTCCCGTCGGTTGCCCGGTCGTTCATAGCGGACATGAATCATTTGAGGTGTTCCCTTGCATTGCCCTGGCCATTGTAGACTTTGAATTTTGGTGATGTGTAATCCTCTGGATACTGGTATTCTGTGATTTCGGAAGAGTAAGGACTCGCCATGAAGTTATAGTTTTCTTGCTTTACGACCTCGTAGTTTATTTCCAAGTATCTTGCCATCGACTCATGTGTTATATCTATAGGTTCTTCTTCTTTCTCCTCCGCGTTCTCTGTTTTTTCTTTGGCGCTCTTTTTAGCGTTGGTTGCCTTCATAAGTTTTCTTAATTCTTGCTCCATGTGTATGTGGTCCTCTAGATCCTTTTGCATCTGAGGGAAGGCTGGATAGGTTGCACTTCCTCAGTTTCCTGTTGTTTGTCTTCTTCGCGCGTAGTACCTGATTTTATTACTTATGTGATTGGGTCTGTTACTATCCCTACCCTCTCGCCTTCAAGGTTGAGTGTAGGAATGTTTGGACTCTCTACCGCGTCTGAGTTGGCGCCTTCTGGGTGTGTCATGGTGAGCTAAGCACGAGCCTCCGGGTATGGTCGCCAAATGTTGAGGGGTGAATTCGTGTTTAGGTTTTACCCGTCCTAGCTACACCAAATGACCTCACAATACCAAGAATAGTAAGAGAGATAGAGTTGCCTTTCCATTGTACCTTGTCATCCTTTATATAGGCTTTCCCAAAAGCCCCTCTTTTTATGACATCATGACACATGTCCTAACCCTCCTTAATTACTCCTAATGCCATTCATTAATATAACCTCCTTCTTATTCACTAATATCCCTTATTTGTCCTCTCCACTCAATGAATCTTTTTCTTATTGGACTTGGGCCTAGTCCTCAAGTCCCCATGTTTTCTACTTGACTTGGTCACCCTTTTGGGGTACCCTAGGCCCGTTGAGGGGCGTTATTTTTCATGTATCAACACCATACGTAGGAATTTGACAAATTTAATATATTTAGAAAGGTTTTTGAAAGACCAATCCAACAAGCGTAAATACAAATATTAAATTATTCGTATTTTTAGAAATTTTTATTCCTTAAATGATTTTTTATTATTATTTGTGTGTAGATATTATCCACATAATTTGTTTAAAGTACAACTATTATTCAAAGTATTTTTTTTAGTGTGCAGATATTATCCACGACTTTTTTTTAAGTGTGTAGCTATTATCCACAATGTTAATTAACATTTCATAATGGTTTATACTATAATATCTACATCTAAGTTTATAAAATCGTTTTTCAAAGATGAACGAACACATTAATATGAAGTTGTGTAGAAAATATCCACGACCAGAATCCGTGCAGGAAATATGCACATCTAGAATGTGTGCAGGAAATATTCACAATTGTTTCAGCACCAATAAAATAATTTGCATAATTATTTCTATGACTTAGGGCCAAAAGAGTAAGACCCATGTTTTCTAGGGTCATAAGAATAATTAACCCGATTTGAATATATATTTTTTTTTGATAAGAAGAGAAGAGTTTTATTAGAACAAAGAAGGATGTACAGAAAAGCTACTAGCTGTAGAAAAATAAAAAGGAAAAAATAAAATCAGTAGAAAACAGTATCCCAGTTTAGCATCGTATGAGAAAAATTACAATGTATCCTTCTCCCAGCATCTACAGCCTATGAAAGGACTAGATCCTTAGCATTATCGCAAAGCTCAACATCACTTTTGAAGTTATATTTATCCTGGAAAGTGCGACAGTTCCTCTCGCTCCAAAGAGTCCAAACAATAGATGCTGGTAATATGTTCCAAATATCCTTTCCTGCATTGTTGGATATGTAATTGGTTGGCCAAGAGACAGCCAGTGCATACATAGATTCCGGATAGACCCATGCCCAATTGTTGTTTGGCGTGAGAGCAGTCCAAACACAATGTGCAACTTTACAATGAATTAGAATATGATCTTGTGATTCTTCACTATCTCCACAAAGAATACAGGAGTTATACAATTCCATACCTTTGCGATTCAACATTTCTAGGGAGTTAATCCTTCCATGTACTGTACACCACATAAGAAAGCAAACTTTTGGTGGAATGCAAGCTTGCCAAACGAATTTCCATGGAAAATTATCTACTCCAGCATCAACAACTAAATTAGCATAAAGTGATGTGACAGAGTATACTCCAGAAGAATCAAGAGCTCATCTTCTTGTGTCAGGTAAATCATCTAAAGTAGGTGGAGAAGAACCAACAATGAGAAACATTGTGGCCAATTGACCAACTTCAAGATTTAACAGCACTCTTTTGAAATCAAATTTCCAAGCACCATCTTCTGAAATATGAGAAGCAATACTATCATTTTGTAGCCTATCCAGTTTGTGAAGTAAAGGGAATTATACCTCCAGACTAGAGTCACCAACCCATTTATCATGACATAAAAAAATTTGTGAGCCCGAGTGAAGACATAAATTGGAATTAGAAGAAATCCAACAGTTCAAATCAGCAATAGTCCTCCAACAAGAGACACTATGAGGAGAATTAACTCTACCAGGTACCCAATTTGAGAAAGAAGCACCATATTTTTCAATAATGCTTTTATACCACAAATGGTTCTTTTCTAAACCAAATCTCCAACACCATTTAGCAAGTAAAGCCTGATTCATTAGTCTAAGATTTAGTATACCCAATCCACCTTTCTATTTTGTTGCTTGAACAAACTCCCAGTTTATAAGATGTGAAGTTGTAGAAATAGACTTGTGTTCCCAAAAAAAACAACTCATCTTTTTTTATAACATTTTGATAATAGAGATAGGGGCTTTGAAGAGAGAAAAATAATACATGGGAAGGGAACTTAAAATGCACTTCAATAAAGCCAACTTGCTACCTTTAAATAACTTACCTTGTCTCCACATTGAGAGTTTGGCTTCAAACTTTTCAACAATGGGATCCCTGATAGATTTTGAATTTCCCCTTGCACCCAAAGGCATACCCAAGTACATGAAAGGAATTGAGTCAGGTGCACATCCCAGTTCTGTTGCCCATTCCTCAATAAGAGGTACATCACCAATTGCAATGATTCTTGTTTTTGAAGTGTTGAGCTTTAAACCTGCGATATATTCAAAGCAGTGTAAAATGGAGAAGAGATTGACAAGCTCTTCTTTCTTATTATCAACAAAAAATAAAGTGTCATCAGCATAATGTAAATGGCTTACTACTAAGCCCTTTTAAGTTACACTGAAGCCATTAAACAGGTTCAAACTTGCTGCTCTATCCAAATATCTAGAGAAGCTTTCCATTGCAGTATTGAAGAGCAAAGGTAAGAGTGGACATCCTTGTCTTACCCTTCTAGTGCTACCAAAATAGCCAAAAGAAGACCCATTTATCAAAACTGAGAAGGATGCGATAGAATAGCAGAATTTCAACCAACCACACCATTTGTTACTTGAACCCCATCGATGAAGAATATCCTCCAAATAATTCGAATTTACTCGTCAAAGGACTTCTCAAGATCAATTTTTACAGATCAAACCGGCTTTTCCGATTTAAGTCTAGAATCAACCAACTCATTTTCTATTAGTGTACCATCAATGATTTTTCTACCTTCAATGTAAGCACATTGAACAGTAGAGATGAGCTTTGGCATAACTAGCTTCAATCTTGAAGTAAGAACCTTAGCAATTATCTTATACACACTGGTAAGAAGACAAATTGGCCTACAATCTTTTACTGTTTCCACATAATCTTTTTTGGGGTACTAAAGTAATAAATGTAGAATTATGTTTAGGATCAATCTTACCATACTCACAGAACTCCATAACAGTCTCCATAATGTCTTTCTTGATAAAATTCCAACACCTTAAAAAGAACATGATAGGATAACCATTGGGCCCTGGTGCCTTGTCTTGTCCAAGATCTTTGATAGCTTGAAAAACTTCTTCTTCAGTAAAGTTTGCATCTAAGATTGCAGATTCAATTCTACTTATACTATCAAAAGTAATACCGTCAAAGTCTGGTCTCATAACTTCTTCTTCTGTAAAAAAATTCTTGTAAAAGTTCACAATATGATCTTGTAAGATAAACAATCGAGAGACTAATTCACCTTCAACGAATAATTGCCTGATCCTATGGTATCTCCTTCGAGCAGTGGCTTGACTGATGAAAAAAGAAGTATTTTTATACCCTTCTTGAAACTATTTGTTATTAGACTTTATCCTCCATGCCACTTCATCCATTTTTGTAACTTTTTCAAACTCAGACATGTATTTTAGTTTTTCTACCAACTGAGTTTCATCTAGAATGTTGTCTTCAAATTTGGATTATCAAAGAGTTGAATCTCCTCCAACAAGTGCTTAAGTTTGGTGTTGGTGTTACCAATGTAGGTCGTAATATCGCAACAAACAAGGTTCGCGAGATTAATAAACGACTGACATCGCGAAGGAGTCGCAGGAGCTAAAATAAACGACGCAATGAATAACGACAGGCAAAACATAAAGAAGACGTGAGACTGGCGAGGGTTAAGAAGTGTCGAGAGTGAATGTTTGTGCATCTCGCGACACTTCGCGAGACATTCCGAAAATAAAGGGTAGCTTAGTCATCATCCACTATGTATTACCCTATATAAAGGGCTAAATGAGTGTGTAAAAGGAGAGATCTTTTTGGAATGGTTAAGCAAGTCAATAGGAGAGAAAAAGTTGAAGAGTGTTTTAATTTCTAAGTGTAATTATATTATCCTGTGTAAACATTTCATGGACTCAATCAATAAATATTCTTGATCTTACATCTTTCAATGGATTAATTAAGCAAAATTGAGTAAGGGGTGTAGTGTGGGAAAACCCGCTACTACATATGCGCTAGAAACAGGGAAAGAGCAGAGATTGACGTAGAAATTGGAAGGAATTTGGATTGACAGAGAAAAGATTTGGAGAAGATACTCAAGAATTCATTGGAAAAGAAAAATGGCTAGAAGAAGAAATGTACAAGGGCAACCAACGACTGTAAGAAGAAGTGGGAGACTTCTTTGGAGAAAGGAGGAATGAAACGGGAGAATCGTCAAGGATGAATATGAGAAATGATGGAGAAGATCAAAACCAACCACCGATCTCCCGTAGCAAACGCGGCTGTGGATTATGATAGAGTAAGTGTACATACTTGGAGGTCGATTCGAAGACGAGAGGGAAGAGGAGCAGCAATGGTGAACAATGGACAAGGAGAGCAAGGAATGAATGGAGAAATGAATTCGTGGAAACGAAGAAATTGCAAAGCATTAGAAAGATTGAGACAAACAATACACGAAGAGAGATGGCTAGAGGCAGAGGAACGAGCAAACTTGACAAGACAGAATCATGAATTGAGGATGGAAAATATGAGGTTGCAAAATAGGAGATCTAGAAGTAGCGTGAGATCAAGTTCAAGATCGAATAGGGAAGAAAGAAGGAGAGTTTTACCAACAGAAAGTACCGAGGAAGAAACACAAAATCCGAGTATAGAGCATGGCGAGAGAAGAGGGGAAATAGAAGATCGTTATATTCTCAACCCGAAAATCTTCAAAATGAGCGGAATAGGGAAAATCAAGGAAACATGCAACTCAAGAACCAAATGACCCAGCTCTTTGAAGGGAGAATAATCTTGCACGGGAGAGAAGAATTGAGAAGAAACCGAGAGATCGAGGATGACATTGAGAGACACTACATTGAACAAGCGCGGCTAGCTCGCGAGAGAGAAAGGATAAGAGCGAGAAATGGAAAATCAAGAAATGGAAGAGGCAATCCATGAGAATAACCATGACAACCGCGAAAGAAGAAGGGAACAAAATCGTACCAATAGAAATATTAATGAAGAATATGAGAGGGTGCGAGATGAGAGTGAGAGACAGCCAAGAGGAGAGAACAACCGATATAATGGCGTGCGAATTGTGAAAGAAACGAAGAAGAGCGTCGCAGGGGAAAGAAGAGGAGAAAATAACGAGCGGGAAGGTCAAGATAGGCACGAGCGAAGAAGGAGAGAAGCAGAGTTGAAAAGACCAAGAGAATCAAACTCGAGGCAAATGAACAAATCTTAAGAGAACTGGCTGAAATGAGAGGATTCCGAATAGTAGAAGGGAAGGAGGAAGGAGACAATTAGACGAAGCCATCGCGAAGTTGCGAAGAATCCCTTCACGTTAGAAGTGAGATGGGAGGAATACCTCCTAAGTGCAATCTACTGCGTTAACCAATATCTTTGATGGAACAACTTTGCGGTACAACATATCAAGGCTTATATGAGATGTATGTTGCGGTGGGAGAATCATGATGCCATACCTTGTGCAAATATTTCGCATCAAGCCTAATAGGAGAAATACTAAAATGGTTTGAAGGTCTGCCAAGGAACACAATCACATCATTTAACCATTTACAAGCCACATTCCCGGGAGCATACATAAGTAACAACTCTTCGCGACCAGGTATTGAAGATGTATTCGGGTTGAAACAAAGGGTTGGCGAGAGCTTGAGGCAGTTGACAATAAGATGGAGGACCATGTGTAGCGAAATGGCAGGACGAGTTGAGGAAACATATCTCATTCTCTCATTTGTGAATGCTCTCTTCGCGACTAACTTGTTATACATTCAAATTTTTAGAATTAAAAATACGATCACGATGGCGAAAGCTGCGAGTTACGGGGGAAGAATATATTGCCTTAGAAGAAAGACAGAATGAAATGAATTCTTATCCAGTCGCGAACACAAGCTCGAATGCTGCGAATGCAAGCTTGTTGCCTCAATTCATAAATACAGTGGCGAGTACTTCGCAAGGACAGCAAGCAAGGAAAGCTGATGAGGGACAGCAAAAGATAGTAGCCATGGGAAGCCACGATCAAGAGGAATTTGAACGAGAAAGGAACTATTACAACCGTAACAGCAATAATAAGATTGAGAGGCTAGATCATGTGCAAGAAACATACGGTGGACGAAGGCAAAAAATAACCGTGGAGGGCAGAGAAGTCGCAGGATAGTATGGGAATGGAAAAGATGGAATATTGTTATTCATCTTCTGATGAAAGAGTTATACATCAATAATGTTAGCCAATTATATTACAAGGAAGAACTACCAAAAAAGGGGGAGTAAAGATTGAATTCGGGGAAAAATCCAAGAAATACACTATAATAAGGATACGAAATGTACGAGATATTACAAGCGAGAGAAAGAAAACAAAAAGAGTTATCTCTTTGGTGATTCTTCTTCTTCATCCGATTCTTGAGACCTATTATCCTCATCGCCGAGTTTTATTCTTCGCCCGGCCTCGCTATCGAAACGTCGAGACAGTGATTCTCGGGGAACCTTTTCAAGGAGCCGGGGATATGAATGCGAGAGGGATATTGTGGTCCTTACAAACATACTCCATGGCTCCATTGCGAAAACGAACGACATCATTATTAAAGTTCTCCCTTTGTCGTTAGAAATTGTTTCTTCAACTTGGAATATTTATTCTCATGAAGGGAGAGATTCTTTCATGAGTTGTTCTTTTTCGGTTTGAGTTCTTCAATTCTCGTTTGGAAAATTCTGGCGAGTTGTTCTTTCGAGATTCAAGCTCTCTAATTCTAACTTTGAAGCCTCTTCTCAGATTCTCGCAAATAAGAAACAACAAGTTAACAATTTACAAGCAATACTACGAAGTAAAAGCGATGAAGGTATAATAAGTAACCTTCTCTATCGATATCATATCTTTAATCAAGGAAGTATGCTCGGCATGAAGACTAACATCAACACCTAGGTTATTCTGGCATTATCTAAAACCTTCGCAGCCAGCGAATTCATCATCACTACTAATAACGAGAAGAGAACGAACTTGCTCTTCTCGCCGTTAAGCATGGTATTCGATGAAGGAGTTCATCTCGTTCAACTTGCACACCAAGAAGAGATTTGTGGAATTCTGCTAATGCCTGTGCACCTCATTAGTAATGCGATCGGTCTCATCTATGAGATCACTAATTTTCGTCCTTAAAGTCTTGATTTTCTTCTCGGAATCAAGGTACATTCGTTTAAAGCGATTAGTTAAATTTAAACTAGATCTGTGTTCGATCTCCAAGAGATGATATTTGGATTGAAGATCCTTTAATGAAAGGAGGTTAGTTTTATTGGAGGAACTACTTAGAGATTGATTGAGGTGAGCGAGAAGAAGATCATTATCCATAGGTTCGGAAATGTATGGAGAAGAATAGCCTCATCGGAGAGATTATATACATCTGAAGGTAATAAGTTAGGCAAGCAATATGCAACCGATAAAATAGAAATGATAAAAGGAAGTAAAATCTTATACCATAAAGTTGTTGATTAGCGTTCTGAAGAGTGGACACCCTATCCCTTTGGGAGTCAAGTTCGGTATTTAACTTTTGAATTCTCTCGTCTTTATCGCGAGATGCGTGACTTCAATTTCTAATTCTCGAATCTTCTTGTTCAATTGTGAATTCTTCTTTTCAAGATTGTTGCGTCTTCTCTCGAGATCCGAGGCAACTACAAAGAAGTTCTTCCAACCTATAAAAGAAGATAGAAAAATCATTAATATATATATATATTTAAAATTTTAAAATTAACGAGGAAATATGACCGCATACGTACCAAAGATCCAAGTGCATTCAAGAAGTCAGGAGACACAATTCTAGAGGCTCCATTGAAAGAATTATTGCCCTCTAATAAAGTAGCATTACACACGTTTGCGAGAGCCCCGCAAAGAGAAGCTAGGGGAGCATCTCCCATTCCTTGGAAACTTGATCGAGAAGATGCTAGATAACCGATCCATAGAAGAAGCGGTCGACGGAATCTTCTTGGCGAGAGAAGGATTCGAGTCATGGTTATCCTCGTCGGAAGATTGAGCTTGAGCTAAGGCGAGAAGAAGATTGGACCTTTCGCTTCTTAATTAATGGAGCGAGAAGATTTACCCTTGCGAGCAAGCAGTTTTACCCTTACTTTTAATCTTTAACTCTGACTTCTTCATTTGAAACCTTCAAGATACGGTTAAAGATAAGAAACAGAGGCAACAATATTGTTTCAAATAACAAAGGAAATGTTTCTTACTTCACTCGTAAGCGATCGGAGTATCGTCAGTACTCTCCAACGGATCATCCTTATAGCTTCTTCTCAATTTGGCGATCCGAAAAATTCCACAAACTCAAGCAAATATAAAAAGAAAGTTGCGAGGGCAAGATTTGGAGTGGAAAACATACCTCTTTTGCCTTATCAGGCCATTTGAATTCCCAAGGATGATATCTGCGAGATTCGCGGGAAGAATATGCGAACCCGCGATGTAAGGGCCATTTAAAATCAAGGGTACAACCCACCACTTCTCATCCTTGGAGTGGCGAGGAGAAGTATTATTGCACAGGTGCCAGTCAATATCTTGCATGAGTAATTTATCCTCGGGACATTACCCTTCTTTTTCGAGGCGAATGCCCCAAATGAGATTTCACATTCCTCATCTTTATCTTTGAATAATTTTCAAAAAAAGTTCTCTACAGTGTATTTCTCAAAGATCTATTTCCAAGTCTCCGCAGTCGGGGTTTCTAACGGTATTAGGGTATAAAGATCCTTTGCCGGCACCACGGTTCGCGAACTCAAGCATTAGGCGAATGCAATCGCCACATAATTGATAAACAGCCCGAGAGAATTTTCATGGGCCAAGATTTCATAAAATAAGGGCATCTCGGGATTGTATAAGGGAATGGGAAGTCTGCGAGAAGTGACCTAGCGAGACTATAATTTTTGATCATCACATTGATGATCGAAAAGCGACTGCGAAAGGATAGATGAAGGTTCTTGATCGGGAATGGTTGATAGAGAGTAAAACCCTTTTCGAGCAACTTCGTTGAACTTCATCAAAAGAAGCTTTGTATGCACGACTAATGGAAGCCATTATCGGTATGGGAATGGATGGGATGTTAAAGGTTAGGATCAGCGCTAGAAAGGACGAAGAAAAGATTTGCGGTAAACGGGGAGCGCAAATTGCGGAAGGAGAGAGTCAAAGAAAAGTTGCAGAGAGAAACTAAAGAATGAAAAGGAGGGGAAAAGAAAACTATATATAGGGAAAAAGATCCTCGAGAAAAACGAGGTCATTTAATGCGAAGAGACATGAATGGTCAAGAATAAGCGGTTGAAAGAGACGTGTCAAGAAAAGACATTAATAATCAAAATCCGTGTAAAAGTACAAAACTGAAACAGATAAAGATAAGCAGTCGCGGAAACAATATTGTAAAAATCTCATGATACTCTTCCCCTCGCAGGAGAAATATGAGGAGAGATAGGAGACGATACTTCGTATATATCTCAAAGAAGCTTCGGAACTTTGCAAAAGAATAGAGGCAAGTACGTACTTTTCAAGGAAAGTATTCTTTTGCTCGTTCCTTCATCAACAAAAATCAAAGATCGCTACCACAATAGATTTTTCCTTAAAGATCGCTTGTCAAGCAATATTCAAGGAAAAAGAGGCAAGATGTAGGGTCGTAATATCGCAACAAACAAGGTTCGCGAGATTAATAAAGCGACACAGATCGCGAAGGAGTCGCGAGGAGCTAAAATAAACGACGCAATGAATAACGACAGGCAAAACATAAAGAAGACGTGAGACTGGCGAGGGTTAAGAAGTGTCGCGAGTGAATGTTTGTGCATCTGCGACACTTCGCGAGACATTCCCGAAAATAAAGGGTAGCTTAGTTTGTCATCCACTATGTATTACCCTATATAAAGGGCTAAATGAGTACGTAAAGGGAGAGATCTTTTTGGAATGGTTAAGCAAGTCAATAGGAGAGAGAAAGTTGAAGAGTGTTTTAATTTCTAAGTGTAATTATATTATCTGTGTAAACATTTCATGGACTCAATCAATAAATATTCTTGATCTTACATCTTTCAATGGATTAATTAAGCAAAATTGAGTAAGGGGTGTAGTGTGGGAAAACCCGCTACTACAACCAAAAGTATCCATATTCCATACTTTCAACTTCTCCTTTAACGCCTTCAATTTCAACCATTGTACCGTACTTGGGCTACCGCAAAAAGAAAAAGATAACCACCAATCTTCTAAAAGTTTTAGAAAACCATTCTCCAAAAACCACATGATTTCAAACCTAAAAGGACTAGGTCCCCAAGAAGGATCAGAGATATCTAGGAGGATAGGAATGTAATCTTAGGTTGGTCTAGCTTTCGCAAGTTGAGAAGCTAATGGGAAATGAATTTCGAAGGAAGGAAAAAGGAGGAACATGTCTAGTCTTCTCATAACCGTATTTGATTGCCTATTTGACCAGGTGTATCTTGCTCCTTTTAAAGGAAGATCAATAAGGTTGTGATTTAAGATGAAATTAGTAAAGTCCTTCATACTTTTAGTAATTTTGTTGCAGTTTTTCTTTTCATCACAACACTTAATGATATTGAAATCTCCACCCAATCACCAAGGTAAATCCCAATATCTGGTTATGTTGTCCAACTCCACCCAAAAATCTGATCTCTCATGAGGTTTATTGGGTCCATAAATATTGGTAAGAACCCAAGAAAAACCATCATGTTAGTTGATACAAGAGATACAAAGGGAGTAATCACCAACTAAAGAGTCAGTAACTTCTAGAGAATCTGTATCCCATAAGATGATCATGCCACCAGAGTTACCAAATGACGGTGAAAAGTCCATCCAAAATTTGAGTGACCACATATTTGTTGAGTATCATAATCACTACAGTGCATCATCTTTGTTTCTTGTAGAATTATGATAGGTGCTTGAAGTAGACTAATCGTTTTCTTGACAATCAACCTTCTATCATTGGAACATAATGCCCTGACATTCCACTAAAGTATTTTGAGACTCATTTATCACCTGGAAACCCCACTATTTTTATCATTCTTTTAGGTTTGATCCCAGAAGTGTTTACTACTTGCACTTCAATATCAAGCCTCCTACATTCTGTAATGTATCTTTTTGAGTACCCCCTCATGAGTTTGTGAAACATTATTGGAGATGGCATCATCTTACGTATCCTCCAAAATAGGTTCAAACCCTAATGGATAGTTTGGATTTGATGTAGATGAAGTTGTTGATGTTTCTGTTTCCTCTACCTTAGGTTCATGTAGGGAGACTTTTTGGGTACTATCAATAAGATCAGAGATTGCACTGCAAAATCTTCTACTATAATGGGAGCTGGTAGAGAATAAGGAGCAGAGGATTTAATGACCGGACCCTGAGTGATAATTTTGGTGAACAAAAACCTTTTTGAGTGATTGGGCATGTTATTGAAAGTGACGCCCAAGTGAATACCAAACTCAAATAATCTTTGTATCTCTGAAAAAATCCATGATGGAACATTCAAATTGTTATTATGAATTGAAGGCTTGTTATATGTAATAAAGTAACTGAAGCCATAGAAACTGGGTTATATGTAGAAGGACTGAGAGTAATTATCATCGTAGGGGTTTTTAGAATTGGTGGATTATATATGATAGATTTCGTTGTAAGTTCGGGATTGGAAAAGAGATGATGGTGGGAGCAGATCTTTGGATTGGGTCGATGAAAGCAAATAATTTGATGGATTTTTTGGTGGTATCGATAAGCTTAAAAGGAGGTTTGGGATTCACAGGCTTAGGGTACACAGGTTGAGGATTTACAAGAGGTGTTATGTACTCATCTTCATGAATTCTATCAAGACTCATCATAAATACTTGGAGAAAATCAATTTCCATATCGTTGCTTCATCTACACTCGCAGGATTATCATTGGATGACAAAGATAGCTTCTCCACCTTCTTCCATATTGTGATGGGTTTGCTTTTGTTTTTCCTGATCTTACGGTTTTTATTTTTTCTCTTTCCTGATCCTTGATTTTTAACTTTCTCGGTATCCGTTGAAAGTTTCCTTGTTGGAGAAGGCAAGAAATCAGCAATAGAATATGGATGCAAATATTTTGTGTTTAATGACTTCATAGAATTGTCAGATTCCGCTGCAGTCTTCCACTTCACATGCTGAAGATTCACCAAATTCGGAGCATTACGTTGAAACTTTGAACCATATGGTATTGCCGATTTCGAATTCAAACTCAATGTTTCTGGTGATCGAAACTTTGAAGATTGACTGCAAGTTCTTCGATTTTCGGCGATGAAGATGTTGGCCATAAAATTACCCATATCAGTGATTATATTCACACTCCTAGGAATGGAATTGATTCCTTTGTTATTTCGAATCTGTAGTCTTATCGCACTTAAATCTTCCAACTTTATAGATGCAGGATCAATCAGTAAAACCTCTCCACATAACTTACCGATTTGATGCATGACATCAGACGACCAAAATTGGTAAGGTACCCCAAAGACTTCTACGTGAAATACTTTTGCTGATAAAATTGAAGATTTCCATAATTGCACATCTCATCTAAATACTGAGAAATTAATACCATTACAAGTGAAGGTAAACTCAATGTTAGCCTTAGAAAGATCTTTGTCTGCATGAAACAAAGCTTGATATGAATTCATGGGGTATAACACATAGGGAGTGCTACATTGTAACTCAAGACTCAGGTCTAAACTTATATTAGACCAGTTCCTAATAGGGACGGGTGAGGACAAAACAAATGAATCGTTCCACCCCGCTAAAAGATTTGATCTATTAAGTTGTTTGATTTTCAGGCTTCCTTTTGGATCACAGGTGATGGATAATGGGGTAGAAAATCCTTCACACATGAAAGGTGATTGACTGTTGTGAGATCTAGGATATGGTTTGGGGGCGGAATCTTATTTTAGGACTTGAGCATAAGAAAGATTTCGATTGGGTTTTGGAGCTTGAAAAAAGGCATGTTTTCCTATAGATGCAGAAAAGTTGATGATTTCTTCTAAATAAGAAGCCATAGAAAACCAACCTGTGAAACAATCACCAGCCGAGATGAAGAAAGTTGTTGGATCAGCTTTAGGATTTGGTTGACAAAGGGTGATATTAAGGAAAAAACCATGAATGTTTGACTGTTTACTAGATACAAACCATACTTGGTTATCTTAGAATTTCTAGATTTTTCTTCCAGAATCACCATTTTTACCAATCTCAAAAAGGATATTTTGAAGATATTTTGCAAGTGGTAATGTAAACAATCCTTGGGTGGATCCATATGTAAAGAATTCAAAAGAGTTATAAGGGAGAAAGGAGTTTGCTTACTACAAGAAAATCTAAAGGATTTTTTATCTATTTGAACAAATTTGTGTTCAAAAGACATGATGAGGAACGATAGAAGAAAGAAAAAAAAAAGGATCTAGGGATAGGGCTCTAAGCTACAGGGAAGGATCTAAGAATCTAGGATCTAACAGGGATGAAGATCAGTGAAAAATTGAGAACGGATTTATTTGGAGAGAGAAATATTTTTCCAAAACAACTATGGAAAAATCCATTACATACGATTATAGAGAACTAACTTGTACAGTTTGAGTGGTAAAAAACTAGAAATTAAGCACTCATCATATTACCATAACTTGGTGGCCAAATTAGTATTATCTTGTAGTAAACTCAGAGTTGCTGCCAAATAAAAGAATGTTTCACCAGGATAGAAAACAAAGGCAAGTTATCATATACACATAACTGTTAGTGTACTGAGAATGTATCGAGTGTTAGAGAGTGTTAGAGAGGTGTAACTAGTCTATCTATTATGCTGGGTGTCTTTAGCTTTGGGGTGTGTTTAGTTTTTCCTGTTCAGACACATTTATATCTAGAGTTTACCCATATGTAAGAAACTCATTCAGTATTCAATAACCAGTGTAATTGCTTGAATCTATTTCATCTATTTCATCAACTTATCCTTCATGGTATCAGATTACCAATAATCATTGCTTCTTCGATCCTGTTTATATCATAACCTTTACCAAATCATCTACACTACTTTTACTGCTATTAGTTTGGTACTCCTGTTGAACCCGCTGCCGCCGCTGCACCCACCGTTGTGGTTAACTCTCAAGATATGAACAATCTGGTTAATCAATTTCAACAGCATAATCTACACTTCACTTTACCCTTTCAGAAAATTTCTAATTTTGTTTCTTTCACACTCGATTCAATTAATTTCTTGCTCTGACGTCATCAGTTTGAATCTATCCTGATGAGTACAAATCTGCTTCGATTTGTTGATGGTACTTATGTTGAACCACCTACTCACATCACTTTGTTAATGGAGCTCAAGTTGTCAATCCTGAGAATCTATTTTGGCGTCATATGGATATGTTTATCATCTCTTGTTTTAATGCTACTTTCAGAAATCTGTCTCTTCTAGTACTTTTGGCTTGACTACTTCCAAACAAGATTAGGATTATCTTCGATCCGAATTTTCGATCAATTTGTTGCTTAGCGAGACTTCTTCGAGGACAATTGCAAACCATTCGTCTTGGTAGTCTTAACGTCGGTGAGTATTTGACTAATCTTAAAGAAATTAATGATAATTTGTTCGCTATTAATGATCGTGTTTCTAATGAGGATATTGTCATGTATGATTTGAATGGTTTGGGTAAAGAATTTAATCAATTTGTTATTACTTGCTCAATATCGTGAAAAACCTTATACTTTCTTTGAGCTACGTTTCGTCTTGTTCATCATGAACAATGGTTAAAGAACCAGGAACAGGATTCCACAAATATGTTAGACTCTACTAATGCTCCTTCTGCTTTCTATAGTTCTTCTGGTAGAGGAAATAACTCAGGCAGAAGCAATAATCCTGGTAGAGTTAATAATTTTGGCACGGGTACTAATTCAGGCAGAAGTAATAATTCATACAACCCAGGTAGAGGCTATAATAACTCATACAACCCAGGTAGAGGATATAATTCCGGTAGAAGTTCTAATAACTCTGGTAGAGGTTTTAATTCTGGTCGTAGTAATTTCTCTGCGGGTAGCTCATCTAGTTGTTTTGGTAGCAGTAGCTCTGGTGGTTATCAATTTTATGATAACTCCACTGCTACAGACTTTTCAGAGATTGAGTGCCAAATTTGTAGGCAGAATGGCCATACTGTTAAACGGTGTCATTTTCGCTATTATGATAACTCGCCTTCTCATCCTAATAATAATAAGAACAAATATACTACTGGTTTTCAATCTAATGCCTCTACTTCATCACCTAGAGCATTTTATACTAGCTCATCAGCACTTGATTCTTCCTCTGATGGTTCCGCTTCGCCTCAAGCTTTTTATACTTGTTCTGCATTGATATTGCATACTTCTGATCCTGTTTTAAGTTCTCAATGGATATCAGATTTTGCAGCTACTGCTCATATGAAAAATAACTCTGCATTGCTTCATACTTCTATACCTTACAATGGCAATGATAAAGTTATGGTTGGGAATGGTAGGTTTCTTCCCACTACCCATATTGGTTCTGCTCTTTTAACAACTGATAATGCAGAGTTTGTTTTGCACAATATTCTTTTGGTTCCTTCCGTGTGAAAGAATCTGATTTGTGTTTCTCAGTTTACTACGGATAATAATGTATCTTTTGAAATGTTTGATTGGGGTTATAATATCAAGGATTTGAGTACTAGTGAAGTTGTTGCTGAAGGGCTAGTTTGTCATAATCTTTATCCTATTCAGCTGACCCCTACAGTATCATTTTCATCTATTGTAGCTGATCCAAATCTTTGTCATCATAGGTTAGGTCACCCTTCTAGTGTTATCCTTAGTAAACTCAATTATATATCTGCAAAACAATTTTCATCAAAACCATTACCTATGTTTTGTCATGATTGTCAGTTGGGAAAACACGTTAAGCTGCCATTTCAATCTTCAAAAAGAATATCTTCTCAACCACTAGCTCTTGTGCATTGTGATGTTTTGGGACCATCACCAGTCCAATCTCTTGAAGGTTATAGGTACTTTATAGTTTTTATTGATGACTTTAGTCGATTCCACTTGTTGTATCCTATGACTCATAAAACTGATGCTCTTAAATGCTTTCAAAACTTCAAGGCTGTGAATGAGAATTTCTTGTCTACTACAATACTAGATTTTCAGTGCGGTGGTGCTTATGAGATGACTAAGGGACAATTTAAGAATTTTCTTGACTCATCTGGTATCTCAACAACAAAATGGAGTCGTAGAGAGGAATCATCGTCACATCACTGAGGTTGGAAACACTCTCTCTTTTAAAGCTTGTCTTCTATAACATTGTTGGTTTGATGCATTTTTTATTGCTACATTCTTATTAATCACACACCTACCAAAGTTCTAAACTTTTGATCTCCTTTTGAGGTTCTCTATAATGATTTACTTAACTACAGTTTTCTTAGAGTATTTGGTTGTAGTTGTTATCCAAACCTGACTGCTTATCGACATGACAAACTTAGTCCAAAGTCAGCTAGGTGTGTCTTTCTAGGGTACATTACACTCTATAGAGGCTATAAATGCCATGATCCTCTTACTAAGAAGACTTTTGTTTCTCGTAATGTTACTTTTGATGAGTCATCTTTTCCGTTCTCTGAGATTTCGGATTCTGTTTCTCACTCTTAGAATTTAACAGTTGATGAGATAGTTACTATTCATATTAGTATTCCCTCAATGCCTTTGCTGGCTTCACCATCTGTTAACCCTTCTACCACTTCAGTTCTTTCATCTCCTACACCTGCAAGTGAATATATTTCTCACACTGAACCAGTTTCAGTCCCTGTTAGTGAACCTATCTCTTACGATGCACCAGCTTCAGTCTCTACCATACCCACTACAACCATCACCACAAGATCTAAGTCTGGTATTTCTAAACGCAAACCATTGCCACCTGATTTTGTTGCACAACATGCCTCTATTTATTCTTTTCCTCTTGCTCTTGCTTCTGTCCTTAACTCTGAAGTTGAGCCTAAGAATTATAAAGTTGTTGCTAAGGAGGTTAAGTCGGTCAAGTCTATGAGGTCTGAGCACACTGCCTTAAAGGAGAATGATACATGGGACTTGGTCCCTTATGTTGATGGTATAAATGTGCTAGGTAGTAAATGGGTGTACAAAATCAAGTACAACTCAGATGGTTCGATTGAAAGATATAAGTCTCGCTTAGTTGCTCAGGGTTGCAGTCAACAAGCTGGAATTGATTGCTTTGAAACTTTCAGTCATGTGGTTAAAATATCTACTATTAGGTGTGTACTTACTCTAGCTCTCTCTAGAAACTGGCCTATTCGACAGCTAGATGTTTCCAATGCATTTTTTCATGGGAACTTGACTGAAGATGTATTTATGAAACAACCTAAAGGATTTGAAGACTCTCCTCATCCTGATTTTGTATGTCATCTTAAGAAGGCGTTATATGGACTCAAACAAGCCCCTATAGCTTGGTTTGAGATATTTGGTGGTTTTCTTACTCAGCATGGTTTTGTTCGATCTATGTGTGATACTTCTATGTTTATTTACCACTCTGGTTCTAGAATGCTTCTTATGCTATTGTATGTGGATGATATTATCTTGACAGGATCTTCACTTGAGTTATTTTAGTCCTTTATTGCTTTGTTGAGCAAGGAATTCTCTATGAAAGACTTAGGGGATTTCCATTTTTTCTTGGTATTGAGTGCATAAGGACAGCTGATACACTCTTACTGTCTCAGAAGAAGTATGCACTTACTCTACTTCAGAAAGCTGATATGCTTCTTTGTGGGCCTGCAACTACACCAGTTACTTCTGGTCCTCGTGTTTCTGTTCATCATGGAATTGTCTTAGATGATATTGATGCTATTTTTTACAGAAGAATGGTTGGTGGGTTACAATACTTGACATTAACTAGACCTGATTTGTGTTTTGATGTGAACTACGTGTGCCAATTTATGCACAGACCAACATTTGTTCATCTTCAGCTGGTTAAGCGCATCTTACGCTATGTCAAAGAAACTGTTAGTTCTAGTGTCACTTTTTTAGAAGGGCCTTGTGATATTCTTCATGCTTACTCGGACACTGACTGGGAAGGATGCCCTGATACTGTAAGTCGACCGCAGAGGTTATTGTATTTTTCTAGGAAATTCCTTGGTCTCATGGAGCTCAAAGAAGCAGCCTACAATTTCTCGATCTTCCGTTGAGGCAGAATACAAAGCTTTGGTTGTCACCAGTGCTGAGATGATGTGGATTTCCTACTTGCTTACTGAATTGGATGTTTCTTTACAATCTCCTTCTACTTTGTTTTGTGATAACACTAGTGTAGGTAGCTTGGTTGTCAACCCTGTCTTTCACGCAAGAACAAAGCATATTGAGATAGACTATCATAGTATTCGTAACCTTGTTGAAAGTGGACTTCTTCAAGTCTATTATGTTTCCTCTCAACACCAAGTATCAGATCTTATGACAAAGGGGCTTGGAGTTGTTCAGTTCACTCAGTTAGCAAGAAAACTTATGTCCTTATAGGTCCATCAGTTTGAGGGAGGCTATTAGTGTACTAAGAATGTATCGAGTGTTAGAGAGTGTTACAGAGGTGTAACTAGTCTATCTGTTATGTTGGGTGTCTTTAGCTTTGGGGTGTTTTTAGTTTTTCCTGTTCAGACACATTTATATCTAGGGTTTACCCAGATGTAAGAAGCTCATTCAGTATTCAATAACCAGTGTAATTGCTTGAATTTATTTCATCTGTTTCATCAACTTATCCTTCATGGTATCAGATTACCAATAATCATTGCTTTCTCTATCATGTTTGTCTCATAACCTTTACCAAATCATATAAACTGCTTTTACTGCTATTAGTTAGGCTGTTGAACCCGCTGCCGCCGCTGCAGCCACCGATGTGGTTAACTCTCAAGATATGAAAAAAATCAGGTTAATCAATTTCAACAGCAGAATCTACACTTCACTTTACCCTTTTAGAACATCTCTAATTTTGTTTCTTTCACACTCGATTCAACTAATTTCTTGCTCTGGCATCATCAGTTTGAATCTATCCTGATGAGTACAAATCTGCTTCGATTTGTTGATGGTACTTATGTTGAACCACCTACTCACATCACTGTTAATGGAGCTCAAGTTTTCAATCCTGAGAATCTCTTTTGGCGTCAAATGGATAGGTTTATCATCTCGTGTTTTAATGCTACTTTCAGCAAACCTGTCTCTTCTAGTACTTTTGGCTTGACTACTTCCAAACAGTATTGGGATTATCTTCGATCTGAATTTTCTGATCAATTTGTTGCTCGGCGTAGCCTTCTTCGAGGACAATTTCAAACCATTCGTCGAGGTAACCTTACTGTCAGTGAGTATTTGACTAATCTTAAAGAAATTACTGATAATTTGGTTGTTATTAATTATCTTGTTTCTAATGAGGATATTGTCATGTATGCTTTGAATGGTTTGGGTAGAGAATTTAATCAATTTGTTATTACTGCTCAACATCGTGAAAAACCTTACACTTTCTCTGAGCTACGTTCTCGTCTTGTTCATCATGAACAATGGTTAAAGAACCAGAACAGATTCCACAAATCATTACACTCTACTAATGCTCCTTATGCTTTCTATAGTTCCTTCCAGTAGAGAAAATAACTCGGGGCATAAGCAATAATCCTGGTAGAGGTAATAATTTTGGTAGGGGTACTAACTCAGGCAGAATTAATAATTCATACAACCCAGGTAGAGGCTATAATAACTCATACAACTCAGCTAGAGGATATAATTCCGGCAGAAGCTCTAATAACTCTGGTAGAGGTTTTAATTCTGGTCGTAGTAATTTCTCTGCTGGTACCTCATCTAGTTCTTTTGGTAGCAGTAGCTGATGCGTGTCGTAACCACAACAAATTAATTAATACTTTACTACCTAATTAACAAGTAATATAGGGTAGTCAAGGTCGATCCCACGAGGAGCACGAGATTCTAGTTGTAAAAATTGTCACGAAAGGGGGGTGTAAAAAGCAAAAAGAAAATAAACAAAGCAATTAAAAGATAAAGTTGAAAGCGATAAGAGAGACAAGATCAAGGAATCCTTCTTCGTTACGAAACAATGATTAAAGTTATGTTCTTTTCTACTTGTTATTAGTCACAGATTATCACCAACCGTAGGTAAAGCAGCCTAGCTAGTCTGGGTGCTAAACCCCTAAATCCCTTGTATCACGGGACACGGAAGTTCTCGCCTACGATTCTAATCACCAAGCCACCTAGAATTAGCTCAACCTAGATGTAACTTGGCTCATGCATTAAGTTTTGTGAATTTCTTAGGTTGATATTAGTAATTAGACTCTTAGCTCAAGGTCCACTTGCTAACGTTGCTTCTACACACAATTGCTCCACTGAATCCTCCGCAAGGTCTCGTGTTTGCTACTTATGTAAAGAGTCAAGAAACGATTACTTATCTCCTAACTTTCACTAGCTTTAGATTAAACCGACAAATCAATTTAGCGTGCACTCCAAACAATCTATCAATCAATCATGAATGTCTTTAAGATCACTCCTATTAGTAAAAACAAACGATAATTATGTGAAAAATTCAAGATAGAATTTGAAAACAAAAACTTAAATCATGTTAAGAACTAGGAATTCATCCTCAATCAATAAGAAAATTAGCTACTCATGTTTTTGAAATTCACACAAATAATAATAATTAAAAGAAGAATTTTCAAATTCACACAAGTAATTAAAAAGAAAAATCTTAGAAAAGCAAGCAAAAACACAAGTGTTGTGTGTGTAGAGAGGTGTAGAGAGGTGTAGAAAACTTCTCTATTTATAGGCTTCAATATTCTCCAAATCTTCTAAGGAGTAGAATCCTTTTCCTTTTGCAATTCAATTTCCAATTCCAAGCTTTTCTCAACTCTTCCACCTTCTCTTTCCAAATTTGAGTCCAATTCTCCATCCAATTCCAAGCCCAAGTCTTCACACCCATGAGGGAAGTCCATAGAAAATTTCGAATTTTTGCTCATTGGAAAACGGGATTGTGGCCGGAATTTGGCCGGAAAACGCCACCACGGCCACTGGAAATTTCTCCGTCAAGAGAATATTCGACGGAATATTCATCATCCACCGTTAGGACTAACGGTCAAACGGGTCAAACTAACGGTCAATCGTCAGTCAAAGAGTCAAAGGGAGGTGGAGTCACCGAAGTCAACTCGGGTCAAATCGACCGGGAAGTCGCGAGTCGTGTCCGAATCATCTTTACTCACCTGGATGAGCCGAGTGGCTCAGGCTTTTGCACTGTCTCGAATCATGTCTTTCGCACCATCATTGCATTTCACTGGGAATCCACCCATGATGGCCCTTCCTCTGTTTTTGCAAAACCAAAGATTCTGCAGTTCCATTCCATCTCCATTGTAACCATGTACAAGCATTCCCAGTGTATAACTCGCTCATTGTAAACCAAAGAAGACACAACCCTTGCTCGAGCTCACAAGAAGAACATCTCATAGCTTCCTCTCACCAGTAACATCCACTACCAAATCCAAATTGCTCCACTCGCATTTGCAGATTCAACACCACAACAGCACCTCACTGCAACTTCACAGCAAGCAACATCAATTGAGACACCTTCTCAGCTCAGTCAAGCTCAACATCCCAGCTGCCACTCACCAGCTGCACTTGCAATTGCTCCACAGTCCACCAACACAACTCAGGCCACTTCAGTCTCCAATCCAGTGCACTTCAATCACCTGCCATTGCCATGAGCCTGCAATTCCATCTCAGCCACAATGCTACCTCCTGCAGTTCTAGTACCCATCTTTTCAGGCCACTACTAACCCTGCAATGAGCTGCAATACCAATCCCAGAACCATCACAGCACAGGCCTGCTATCAGCTCCCACAACTCAGATAACAACCACACAGCCACATCTCCAGCCCATGCCATTAGTAACAGCACCAGCTCCATGGACTCTTCTTAGCCATGGCCTGCAAATTCCATCACTCCATGTAATCATTCATTCATTTTGCAGCTCCCTTCTACCCTCTCAACAATGGCTCCAATTCATTCACCACCATCTCAAATGCTTCAACTACATCTTGCAATGCCATTGCCTGGCTGCCTTGGCTTCACCACCAACAGAGCCACTCTTCACCAGCTCCCATCAATCTCTCCTAAGCCAAACCCATTTCCCATAACCTCACTGCAACACCAGAATCATTGTATTCCACAATGAAACCCATCTCGAACCACAGCACCAGATCGAGAAATCCCATCATCTCACTGATTCAACAGCCACAAACAGCTATTCTCCTCTGTCACCGGAGCTTCACAATCCAACTACATACCATCTCCATTCAACACACATTCGATTGAACTCATTTACCCAAAATCAGAGCCACAACAAGTTTCCATACTCATCTCGATCTGCACTTTTAACATCTGATTTTTATCTAGAACAAAGAACCCTATCTTACCCGTCAAAACCCAAATCACCATCTCATTTCATTTCAAAGATCGAGACTTCAACATGACAGCATAGCCTATTTTCATGAATTTCTCTTGATTTAGTTCTCTCGAGCTAAAGAATCTCATTTTCACAAGCAGCCGCTTGTTCTTCACTGGACCCTCGATTAACAGCACTCGTTGCATCTTCCTCCTCTTTCTCGATGAATCGAACCCAACATCCACCATTTCGGATTTCAAAATAACGACAAGAACTCGGCCCTCTCGATCTCTCTCGGTTTCTTGTGTCGAAGAGGAAAATAATGAGAAATTAATTTCTCACTGAACTTAGGTCTTGTGTAAGAAAAATGAGAGTAGATAAAGCCACGGTCACGCGGATAAGGGGTAACCAACTCATTTGTGTGGCTTGTCGGTTTCGAGGATAACCGACCCTAATTCTCTGTTCAACCTGTCAGTTTTTAGGCGATCGACGGCTTAAGTTCCGGCTTAACTCCTCTTGTACAACCTAGCATGCTCCAAATATCGTCCGCGAGTTGACCTTTTTGCCTTTTCCGCTCCAAATGGCTATTTTCTCCTTCTTTTCGTCCGTGCGACTCCCGAGTACCTAATAACTCAAAAACAAGCGTAAAATACATAATTTACAAGAAAAATAGCAAAGAAAGCATAAACTACTAGATAGTAAATTAGGTGTATTCTACACCTATCAAATTCCCCCACACTTAGACTTTGCTAGTCCTCGAGCAAATCAAACTAAAAACTCACAACTTCAAAGCGTTCAAGCGTCACAAGCATCCAAAAAGTTATGAGGACATAGAGTTTCTGCATGCTAGTAATAAGAAGTTAGAAATACCAAAGAACATATTCTCGTTCTTAATTGTTGAGTGAGAAATAACCATCCCATAATGAGAGACTGCGTGTTTGAGAAACGATCAATAAGCATTTCGCCTCGACTTCTGCCTCACCAAATAGGATTTTATGATAATTGCAGTCAAAAAGATGACTTTTTATGGTTCTCACATGTGTGCGGGTAGGAATGAAGAGAGAATTCCTGCAACACGTTGAATAGTGGGAAGGACAACTTTCGAAATATTTTGAAAAACCCACATCTTTTAATATTTTGAAAAACCATTTTTCTAACGATCTCTAAGAAAGGAAATCAACCATTTATATTGAGGATGAGATTACTTACTTACCTTCACATCCGATCGCCAATTATGATAACACCACTCTCACGGCATCCAATAGAAACGTCTTCCGCTCCTCGTCTTTCTTCTTGGTCTTCGTCTTGGTTTCAACTATTGATGATAAACCCTTGAATTTCATAAATCCTTGACAATTTTTAACTCTTTTACCTTAAATCCTTGTCGCTTGAAACTTCCTCATATATTTTCCTTCCCCACGGCTCATTAAATAAGAACAAATATTTCTCTTGTTTTTCTTTTTTCAAAATTTTTTTTTTCTTTCTTTTTTTTTTTTTTTTTTTTTTTTCTTGACAAGAGAAATTAAATACAAAAATAAACCATGGCCGTGGAAGAAGTATTTTACCACTTGATTCTTCACAACTTGTATCGTCTTAAAATCATAAACTTCAAAAATTTTCACCTTTTAATTTTCTTCGCTTTCATGAATAAGTCTTCATACTTGAATATAAAATTACCTCATTGTAGTGTAAGTCTTCAACATATATGTAAAAATCCGCTCTTTGTATGTTGCTTTACTTGAATTTGAAATTTGCTCTTTTCTCGTTCCGTTGCTTGTAAACCTTAAACTTTTCCAACTTTTCCTTGTAGATTTTGATGTTGCTCCTTGTTGATGATGAATGTGTTTCTATGGATCCGTTGTTGTCGAGAGAGAGAATGGTGCTAATCGCAAATCGAACTACAAGAAGGAAGCTTTCATCCATGGACGTCACCCTCATGATTGACAAAATTAGCACTCAAGAGATCAAAGAGTAGTGCTTTTATTGGTGGGAGGTTGGGTAGCTCACCATTCTACCGGAATTAACTTACGGTGACACACACTCAAAAGAAGCTCTTTAGTAGATGGAAAATTTCTGGTCGGTGCCTCTCATGATATGAATACGGGTAGTCTCCACTAATGATTGATCGCAACTCTAATAACGCATTTCTCCCTCGCACCAAATTCGCATCACCGGCATGATTAAATCCATTATTTAACACTCAAACAAACAAGAAATCCGAATGTAGTTCTCTAACATTTCCAAGTTCAATTATGTCGGTCAAAATCTCTATGTAAACATACCTAGAAATATGCTAGTGACTCTAAAATCTTTAAAAGTTGGAATTTTTAAGTAAATTTTTTTTTTTTTTTTTTTTTTTTAAATTTTTTAATTTTTTTGTAATTTTTTGTTTTAAAAACATGCTTAACCACTCCCCACCTTTAAACCTTACATTGTCCTCAATGTAATTGAATCCTCCTAGTAAAGTCAAGGTGGGAAATTTTAACATGATAAGAAACAAGAAAAAGAAATAACAAAAAGCAAAAGGATAAGAAATACAAAACCGATGGGTTGCCTCCCATTAAGCGCTTGTTTTAAAGTCGACGGCCCGACTTAGCTCTTGCGGCACATTACTCCTCCGGAGGGAGTGCATCTCCAAATGAAAGTTCATCCAAATTCACATAAGCGATGTTCTCATAGTATGGCTTCAACCTATGGCCGTTGACTTTGGAAACCGAATTGTCTCGAAGACTAGTAATTTCAACTGCACCATGAGGAAAACATTAGTAACAACATATGGTCCAATCCAACGGGACCTTAACTTTCCAGGAAATAGTTTAAGGCGAGAATGATATAAAAGGACTTTTTGTCCCACGATGAAACTTTTACGAGAAATCATCTTGTCATGAAAAAGCTTGGTCTTTTCCTTGTAAATACGGGCACTCTCGTAAGCATCATTGCGTATCTCCTCTAACTCATGTAGTTGTAACTTCCTTTGTTCCCCGCTTCATCATACTCCATGTTGAATTTCTTTATCGCCCAATAAGCCTTATGTTCAAGTTCAACGGAAGATGACAAGCCTTACCATAAACCATCCTATATGGAGACATACCAATTGGTGTCTTATACGCCGTTCTATACGCCCAAAGTGCATCATTGAGCTTAAAGCTCCAATCTTTCCTTGTGGTATTCACCGTTTTCTCAAGAATGGACTTTATCTCACGATTTGAAATTTCCGCTTGTCCACTAGTTTGTGGATGATAAGGCGTACCAATTTTGTGTGTTATGTTGTACTTCTTGAGGAGAGCGTGGAAAGCCTTCTTGAAATGTGAGCCTCCATCACTTATCACCACTCTTGGTGTTCCATGCCTATTGAAAATATTTTCCCTTACAAAATCACAAACAACTTGAGAGTCATTAGTCTTGGTGGCTCTAGCTTCCACCCATTTCAAACATAATCAACGGCAAGAAGTATATAAAAATTCCCATTTGAATTGACAAAGGGCCCATAAAATCAATACCCCACACATCAAAAATCTCAACGGCGAGAATTGGTGTGACTGGCATTTGATTTCGAGCACCTAGATTGCCCGTTCGTTGACATCTATCACACGATTTACAAAAAACATATGAATCTTCAAACAAGGTGGGCCAATAAAATCCACTCTCGAGGACTTTGAGAGCGGTACGTTTCGAACCAAAGTGGCCACCACATGCAAAAGTGTGGCAAAAGGAGAGAATGGATTGAAATTCGGAATTAGGCACGCACCTTCGCATTATTTGATCAACGCCATATTTCCATAAGTATGGTTCATCCCACACATATTGCTTAGCTACCTTCTTAAGTTTCATCTTTTGGAAGTTGGACATTGTACTAGGTACTTTCCTTGTCACCAAGTAATTCACTATATCCGCATACCAAGGTGTTGATTCTTCCATGGAGAAAAGTTGTTCATCCTAAAGCGGTCATGTAATGGAAGTTCCTCTTGAGACATAACAAGTCTACTAAGATGATCCGCAACGGTATTCTCCACACCCCTCTTATCACGAATTTCTATGTCGAACTCTTGTAACAATAGGATCCACCGAATTAATCTTGGCTTAGCTTCTTTTCTTCTTTATTAAGTGTCTTAGTGCGGCATGATCGAATACACAATAACCTTTGTACCCACCAAGTATGATCGAAATTTTTCCAACGCAAAAACTATAGCCAATAACTCCTTTTCCGTGGTAGAATAATTAATTTGTGCATCATTAAGGGTCCTAGATGCATAATAGATAACATGGGACAACTTGTCCACCCTTTGACCCAAAACGGCTCCAACCGCATAATCACTAGCATCACACATTAATTCAAATGGAAGATTCCAATCCGGTGATTTGATAATCGGCGCACTTGTCAACATCTCCTTTAATTTGTCAAAAGCATCTTTGCATTCCTTGTTGAAGTCGAAAGGTACCTCCTTTTGTAATAACTTGCACATCGGCATGGAGATTTTGGAGAAATCCTTGATAAACCGCCTATAGAAACCTGCATGACCAAGAAAAGAACGGATTTCCCTCACCGAAGTGGGATATTGTAAGTTTCTTATTAAATCTATCTTTGACTTGTCCACTTCGAGCCCTCGAGAGGACACAATGTGACCAAGTACTATGCCGTGGTTTACCATAAAGTGACATTTCTCCCAATTAAGGACAAGGTTTGTGTCTATGCATCGTTTAAGAATTAGTTCAAGGTTATTTAAACAACCATCAAAAGAATTGCCATAAACACTAAAGTCATCCATAAATACCTCGATGATGCGCTCCACATAATCCGAGAATATACTCACCATGCATCTTTGAAAAGTAGCCGGCGCATTGCAAAGGCCAAACGGCATCCGTCTATATGCAAACGTTCCAAACGGACAAGTGAAAGTGGTCTTCTCTTGGTCCTCGGTGCAATAACAATTTGATTGTATCCCGAATAACCATCCAAAAAGCAATAATAAGAATGCCCCGCTAACCGCTCCAACATTTGATCAATGAAAGGTAAAGGAAAGTGATCCTTTCGGGTTGCGGAATTAAGCTTTCTATAGTCAATGCACACTCTCCAACCGGTTTGAACTCTTGTAGGAACAAGTTCATCGTCTTGATTTCGAACAACCGTGACTCCGGATTTCTTTGGCACCACTTGAACCGGACTTACCCACTTGCTATCGGAAATTGGGTAGATTACCCCCACACTTAGCAATTTGAGTATCTCTTTTTTCACAACCTCCATCATGGGAGGATTAAGCCGACGTTGAGCATCACGTACCGGCTTCACGTTCTCTTCCATTAGAATCCTATGCATGCACATGGATGGACTAATACCTTTGATATCCGCAATTGTCCACCCAATAGCCGTTTTGTGCTCTTTCAAGACTCTAAGCAAACGGTCTTCTTGTACCGGTGTGAGGTTCTTTGAAATAATCACCGGAAGCTCATCTCCATCTCCCAAGAAAGCATACTTCAAATGGTCCGGAAGTGGCTTCAATTCTAGTTTGGGCGCCTTCACAATAGATGGTACAAGTACTTCATCATTCACGGGTAAAGAAATATATGAAACATCACCCTTTTTAGCTTCTTGCAATGTCGCCAAAGCACCACATATCTCCACCAATTCCTTGGAGATTTCAACATCCAAGTTAGACAAGCCATGGACGTCCAATTCAATGCTCTTTGCAACACCACATCAAGTTCATCCTCTTGGTTCAATTCCACCATTTGTTGTGCTAATGAATCAACCACATCAATGGAGTAAACGGAATGCACATCACTTGGGTAGCGCATGGCTTCAAATATGTTAAAGTGTATTATCTCCTTGTCGAATTCCATAGTGAGTGTACCCTTATCAACATCAATCTTCGTCTTTGCGGTCTTCATGAATGGCCTCCCAAGAAGTAAAGAAGTAGATGATCGGTTCTCATTGTTGTCCATATCCACCACAAAGAAGTCCACCGGAAAAATAAGCTCATTTACTTGCACTAGCACATCTTCTATAAGCCCCTTTGGATATATGTTAGACTTGTTTGCCAATTGGATAATAACTCTTGTCTCTTTCAAAGGTCCAAGATTCAAGGAGTCATATATTTCGGCCGACATCACACTAATGGAAGCTCCCAAATCAAGTAAAGCATGTTCAAACCTTTGTTTACCAATAGTAATTGGCACCGTGAAACCACCGGGATCCGTGCACTTTGTAGGCATCTTCTTCAATAGCATAGCCGACGCACTCTCGCCAACTTTAGTAATTTCATTATCAAGCAACCTATCCTTCTTGATGCATAATTCTTTCATGAACTTGGCATACCTTGGAATTGTCTTGATAGCCTCAATGAATGGAATGTTGATTTCAATCTTCTTGAAGATATCCATAAGTGCCTTGTCTTGAGCTTCTTTCTTGGATTTAGCAAAACGACTAGGAAAAGGAGGTGGAGTAGTGAAAGTAGAAACCGGTTCCTTGGATTGGTCGTTTGGTGTGGAATTCTCCTTTGGTGCGGTTTCCTCCTTGTCATTGACTACCTCTTCACTAACTTCCTCATAATGACTTGGACCCTCCACTTGCCTTCCACTTCTTAAAGTAACCGCATTAACATTCTCTCTTGGATTCACAAATGGTTGTGAAGGAAGTTTTGTGGATGCTTGAGATTTCAATAAATTCACATCGGTCGCCAATTGTCCCATTTGAGTTTGTAAATCCTTGATAGCCGAATCGTTCTTTTGTTGATTTTGTTGAAACAATGACGTAATACCTTGCATCATGACATTAAGCTTATCATCAATTGAAGATCCTTGTTCTTTCACTTGAGGTTGGAATTGTTGATAACCACCTTGTTGTTGAGGTTGGAATCGTGATTGTTGAAAACCACCTTGTTGTGCATATGGATTAGGAGCCGCCGCTTGCTTGTTTGCATAACTAAAGTTGGGATGATCCTTCCAACCGGATTATAGGTATTGGAGTATGGATCGTACCTTGGCCTTTGATTTGGATATAAAGCATTCACTTGTTCGGTCTCATCATCCGGAATAATTACGCGGCCATTCTTTGCATCATAATCTCCATGTTACTCATCCTTTGATCAAGATGTGATGACGAATCACTAACTTCATGCGCCTAACCGTTGGTTCATCCCTTGTGTAGAATTGTTGCGAGTTTGCCGCCATACTTTCAATCAACTCTCTAGCTTCGGTCAAAGTCTTGTTCATTAGTGCACCACCACCCGCGGCGTCAAGAAGAGACCTATCACTTGGGTGGAGAGCTTCATAGAAGTATTGGAGTATCATAACATCGCTAAATTGATGGTGTGGACAGCTTGCCACCAACCTCTTGTATCGCTCCCAACATTCATACAATGATTCTCCCACTTGTTGTTTCAATCCACAAATCTCCTTGCGAATTTGAGTAGCTTTGGATGCGGGAAAATATCTCTCAAGGAAAAGTTTCTTCATCCCATTCCATGTTGTGATACTTCCGGAAGGCAAATAATATAACCATTCCTTAGCATTACCCGCCAAAGAAAACGGGAAAGCTTTCAACAATGCTCCATCCGCATTAGTCTCCGGTGGAAGCATGGCCATAACTATGGCATAGAAGTCCATAAGATGTTTGTTTGGGTCCTCATTCACCATGCCATGGAACTTTGGTAACTCTCTAATCAACCCCGACTTGATCTCGAAGGTTGAGTTAGTTTGGATACACCATTGTTGTGTATCAAGCTTGTGAGAAGCTAGGTCCTTTAGTGTACGATCAGCCATTGTTTCTTCCTCTTTGTCCGAATCACTTGATGAAGAAGGAGAAAGTGGAGTGTTAATTACACGAATGAAATCCTTTAGTTGAGTGCTTGGGATCGAAGACGTATTGGACTCGGTCTACCCCCTTTAGCATTCACCAAAGGTATAACACCTGAAACAAGATTCTCACAAACTAAGTTAGATACGGTAAAGAATCTAACAAAGCAAAAAGAAAAATAAAAACAACTAAAAAATCGCCCGTTGCTCCCCGGCAACGGCGCCAAAATTTGATGCGTGTCGTAGGTGCAATCAAATTAATTCAATATTTCCACTCAATTAAAAATAATATAATGGAAGTCAAGTTCGTTCCCACGAGGAGCAAGAGATTCTAGTTGTAAAAGTTGTCACGAAAGGGGGTGTAAAAAGCAAAAGAAAATAAACAAAGCAATTAAAAAGATAAAGTTGAAAGATGAAAGCAATAAGAGAGACAAGATCAAGGAATCCTTCTTCGTTCGAAACAATGAATCAAGTTATGTTCTTTTCTACTTGTTATTAGTCACAAATTATCACCAACCGTAGGTAAAGCAGCTAGCTCAGTGCTAAACCCCTAAATCCCTTGTATCACCGGACACGGAAGTTCTCGACTACCGGATTCTAATCACCAAGCCACCTAGAATTAGCTCAACCTAGATGTAACTTGGCTCATGCATTAAGTTTTGTGAATTTCTTAGGTTGATATTAGTAGTTAGACTCTTAGCTCAAGGTCCACTTGCTAACGTTGTTTCTACACACAATTGCTCCACGGAATCCCTCCGCAAGGTCTCGTGTTTGCTACTTATGTAAAGAGTCAAGAAACGATTACTTATCTCCTAACTTTCACTAGCTTTAGATTAAATTAACAAATCAATTTAGTTGGCACCCAAACAATCTATCAATCAATCATGAATGTCTTTAAGATCACTCCTATTAGTAAAAACAAACGATAATTATGTGAAAAACTTCAAGATAGAATTTGAAAACAAAAACTCAAATCATGTTAAGAACTAGGAATTCATCCTCAATCAATAAGAAATTTAGCTACTCATGTTTTTGAAATTCACACAAATAATAATAATTAAAAGAAGAAGTTTCAAATTCACACAAGTAATTAAAAAGAAAAATCTTAGAAAAGCAAGCAAAAACACAAGTGTTGTGTGTGTAGAGAGGTGTGTAGAAGTTGTAGAAAACTTCTCTATTTATAGGCTTCAATATTCTCCAAATCTTCTAAGGAGTAGAATCCTTTTCCTTTTGCAATTCAATTTCCAATTCCAAGCTTTTCTCAACTCTTCCACCTTCTCTTTCCAAGTTTGAGTCCAATTCTCCATCCAATTCCAAGCCCAAGTCTTCACACCCATGAGAGAAGTCCATAGAAAATTACGGAATTTTTGCTCGTAGGGCGGGAACTGGGATTTTGGCCGGAAAACGTCGCCGCCGGCCACCTGGAAATTTCTCCGTCAAGAGAATATTCGACGGAATATTCCGTCAGTCCTCCGTTAGGACTAACGGTCAAACGGGTCAAACTAACGGTCAATCGTCGAGGTCAAAGAGTCAAAGGAGGTGGAGTCGGCCCGAGTCAACTCGGGTCAAATCGGCCGAGTCGCGTAGTCGGAGAATCATCTTTACTCGGTGGATAATTTGAGTGGGCACGGGCTTTTAATTGGCTCGAACCGTGCCGCACCATCATTGCATTTGCTGGGAATCCAGCCATGATGGCCCTTCCTCCTGCATACTTGCAAAACCAAAGATTCAGTTCCATTCCATCTCCATTGTAACCATGTACAAGCATTCCCAGCTGTATAACTCTGCTCATTGTAAACCAGCAGCACAACCCTTGCCTGAGCTCACAGCAGCAACATCTCATAGCTTCCCTCTCAGCTGAGTAACATCCACTACCAAATCCAGCTGCTCCACTACTGCATTTGCAGATTCAACACCACAACAGCACCTCACTGCAACTTCATGTTAGCAACATCAATTGAGACACCTTCTCAGCTCAGTCAAGCTCAACATCCCAGCTGCAACTCACCAGCTGCACTTGCAATTGCTCCACAGTCCACCAACACAACTCAGGCCACTTCAGTCTCCAATCCAGTGCACTTCAATCACCTGCCATTGCCATGAGCCTGCAACTCCATCTCAGCTACAATGCTACCTCCTGCAGTTCTAGTACCCATCTTTTCAGGCCACTACTAACCCTGCAATGAGCTGCAATACCAATCCCAGAACCATCACAGCACAGGCCTGCTATCAGCTCCCACAACTCAGATAACAACCACACAGCCACATCTCCAGCCCATGCCATTAGTAACAGCACCAGCTCCATGGACTCTTCTTAGCCATGGCCTGCAAATTCCATCACTCCATGTAATCATTCATTCATTTTGCAGCTCCCTTCTACCCTCTCAACAATGGCTCCAATTCATTCACCACCATCTCTGATGCTTCAACTACATCTTGCAATGCCATTGCCTGGCTGCCTTGGCTTCACCACCAAAGAGCCACTCTTCATGAGCTCCCATCAATCTCTTCCGAGCCAAACCCATTTCCCATAACCTCTTTGCAACACACCAGAATCATTGTATTCCACAATGAAACCCATCTCGAACCACAGCACCAGATCGAGAAATCCCATCATCTCACTGATTCAACAGCCACAAACAGCTATTCTCCTCTGTCACCGGAGCTTCACAATCCAACTACATACCATCTCCATTCAACACACATTCGATTGAACTCATTTACCCAAAATCAGAGCCACAACAAGTTTCCATACTCATCTCGATCTGCACTTTTAACATCTGATTTTTATCTAGAACAGCAACCCTATCTTACCTGTCAAAACCCAAATCACCATCTCATTTCATTTCAGCATCAGACTTCAACAGCAGCAGCTATTTTCATGAATTTCTCTTGATTTAGTTCTCTCGAGCTTCAGCAATCTCATTTTCACAGCAGCCGCTTGTTCTTCACAGACCCTCGATTAATGTGCTCGTTGCATCTTCCTCCTCTTTATCGATGAATCGAACCCAACATCCACCATTTACGGATTTCAAAATAACAAAGCAAGAACTCACCCTCTCGATCTCTCTCGGTTTCGGAGTCGAAGAGGAAAATAATGAGAAATTAATTTCTCACCGAACTTAGGTCTTGTGTAAGAAAAATGAGAGTAGATAAAGCCACCCCGGTCTGCGAGATAAGGGGTAACCAGCTCATTTGTGTGGCTTGTCGGTTTGGATAACCGATGACCCCTAATTCTTTGTTCAACTCGCAGTTTTAGGCGATCGACAGCTTAAATTCTGGCTTAACTCCTCTTGTGCAACCTAGCATGCTCCAAATATCGTCCCAGAGTTGACCTTTTGCCTTTTCCGCTCCAAATGGCTATTTTCTCCTTCTTTTCGTCCGTGCGACTCCAGAGTACCTAATAACTCAAAAACAAGCGTAAAATACATAATTTACAAGAAAAATAGCAAAGAAAGCATAAACTACTAGATAGTAAATTAGGTGTATTCTACACCTATCAGTAGCTCTGGTGGTTCTCAATTTTATGATAACTCCACTCCTACATACTTTTCAGAGTTGAGTGCCAAAGGCGTCTAAGCAATCCCATCAGTCATTAAGTAAGAGGAAAAGAAACTTTATTTGCATTCAAAGGCGTCTAAGCAATCCCATCAGTCATTAAGTAAGAGGCCGGAGTACATGTTCAACCGGATGTCATTTATAAGCCAAAGTTAGTGGCGAAGCCGATGTTAAACATAAAAGGGAGGGGAAAAAAGGAATTACAGTATTTACTCGTGATTAAAAATAAAGGGAAAATTGGGGACGTGTCCCAAATCGACTGTCATCTTGGGGATATATGCCCCAAGATTCCAATTTTCTGGAATAGCCTCAAAGTAACGGTTTCTGTCAAGGAATCATTAAATAGTCAATTTATCGTAAATGTGTCTGAATTTTCTCCTTAATTTCTTCAAGGTTTTTCTCTGAATATGTTCCAGAACCTTGTAAAGGTGTTAGTATATAGTATATCTGTCTTTTAATTAGCATATGTAACCTCAAGTGTGTGCCAATGTTGACGACTTAACGATTTTGGATGAGATTTTGGATGGCTGTGGCATATGCCCGAAAACTGGAATCCTGGGCATATCCCCAAGATGACAGTCAATTTTGGAGCATATCCACAATTTTTGAGATTATTCTCGACTAAGGGCTCTTCATAAAACATGGTTCTAGGTAGTGGACAAGAAAATATTAGGCATGGGTGAAATAAAAACAAAAATCCTAGACAATTATGTTCCTCATCCTCATCCTTATGTTTTTTTTTCAACCATTCTTTCTCTAATTTCAAAACAAATCACAAAAGGCCATAAATTCCAAGATATACATCCGTTTTAATAAAACTTATATTTTTGGAAAGGTTTTAGATGATCCAGAAAACATGATCCATTTTTGACTTTTAAAGTTAAAAAGTTCTTTTCTCGAAAAAGAATATCTAGGATGAAAGATTACATTCCATCCTAAACTAAAATTAAATAAATTATTCGAAAAATAGCTAGAAAAAACTGGATGCAATCTAATTTAAACTAATAAAAGTAAATTATGCATAAAACAACCAGGATGTTTGGTTGCATCCGGGCTTAAAAACAATTTCATCCATATTTAAAAATTGTATGAAGCTGGTATCATCTTGTTTTAGATTTGGCTGAATTTGTTGGCACCATGTTTGAACTAGCATGAAACTGGTTTCATTCTGTTTTAAATTCGTCTGGACTTGTTTTTGTTCATGTTTAAACTACTATGGAATTCCTATCTTAGATTTGGTTGATTATTTTTATCCATGATTGAACTAGAATGAAACCGGTGTTCATTAGTACATGAAACTTGATAACTCAAGATATGGGGTTTTACTCCACTTTAAGGGTCCAAGCCCATTGAACTCTTGCAGACTGGGGGACTAGGTCCAAGTCCTAAATATAAGCCCATGAATAAAAAAAACAGAAGAGGAAATGGGGGAAAAGGTTTAGGCTGAGTTTGGTAATGCTTTTATTTTTCGAAAAGCAATTTCAAAAAATACATATAGTAATTATTTTTCATATTAGCGTTTGGTAAAATATTTTCAAAGTGCTTTTAACCAAAAGCACTTCCAAAATACCCCAATTTTTAAAAGCTGGGGGAGATGAGCTTATAAAAGCTCTAAAAGCATAAGCTTTCGTCCCACCTTATTTAATGCATGATTTTTCTTTTATATCCCTATTATAGTATATAAATGACCAAAATTGCCCTTAAATATTTGATAATTAATTTCTTATTCTCCATAATATTCTTTAAAGGTTGTTATTTTAAATTATGTCACATTCTTCAAAGATTATTATTTTCACTTTCAAATTTTTGGTTATGTACCATTTTAATTAAAAAATAAAATAAATAAGAACCAATATATTATAAAATAAAAAATAGTATAATTTTAGTAAATATTTGATTTTAGTATATTTTTTTTTTATCCCAAGTTATATCAATAATAAAAAATAGTTACTCAAAATATATATAAATATCTAATATATTTAAATCCCATAAAATAGAATAAAACTATATTAAAAGATTATGTCTGTTTTTGTCATTTGTTACAACTACAATAAGTGAACCTATATTTTTACTAAACACAATTTGATCATTTTTTTATCAGCTTTAACTTTTAGTATCTAGTTACCAAAAACAGCCTGATGCTTTAGTACTTTTTTGACGTAGACGAAGTCTATAAAAGGAAATGAAACCTCCAAATCGAAACCCCTCTCCGCTTTTACTCCATGGAGTAGAACCAATCAAAGCCTCTCCTTGCTCCGATTACCAAACTAAGTCTTAAGCTAATCCCACTAAGAATGTCTTCATCACAAGTGGAAAAAAATATGACAAAGCAAAGTTTTAAGTATGCTTTGTCGCACGAAGAAGTAGATGACATGTCTCAAAATGACGTAATCAATATTTTATGATAGATATCTATAAAATTTGAAATGAAACCAAATCAAATGAGTTGAAAACCCAAATGAGAAACAAATAAAACTCAAATTAGAATTCAAATGAGAATTAAATGAAACTCAAATTGAATTAAATGGAATCAAATGAAAACCAAATTCAAATCAAATAAAAATGTGAGAATCAAATTAAACTTGCACACAAATACTCATTCAATTAACAATCAAAGCCTCTCCAATTTTCTTGGAATCAAGTTCATAGAAAAAAAGGATATCTTCCCTTTACCGGACAAAGTACCTTCCCACTAAAGAGCAAAAAATCAACTTTTAGCTAAGAGTATGTCAAGTTTTGCTTCACCTAGCAAAAAGATATCTCAAAAGAGCATTGAAGAGGGTAAGATCTTAGTATTTTATTTACCTCGAGTTTTATCATCGTAACTTTGGAATAGCCTCAATCACTTTCAACATCAGCCTTACGCTTAATCCGATGATACAGTTTAAGAATTAGATGTTGTTGCAAGACAAAGTCCATGTCATAACAATTCTACCGAAACCGAGTAACTAAGCATTTTTACCATTGCATAGATCGAGAGATGTCGGAAAAAATGATTTTTAAAGTTTTAGATCTCAATGGAATCTTTTAAGCTTGTTTTGAATTTTTGTGGTGGTGCTTACTGGAGGAAAATATGGTCAGACTTGGGAGATCTTTTAGTTTGAACCAGCTTATACTTTATAAAATTAACTCGTCAGCTTGTTAGAATCACAATCTTCTTGGAATGCAATCTTAATCGAAGGCTTTAACTTTTAGTATCTAGTTTACTTTGTTGATAGTGGATCAAACACAAGTTATGTCCTAACTGCTTTTTGCACATTAACTGGTCAAGTTAAGATCCCAATTTTTGGTTTGGTAGATGGAACAAGTGTTGTACACAACTCTCTCAACAAACTGACTATCAAAAGGAAAGAAAAATCATTTCCTTGTCTCTCAAACCTTTTAAAACAACATAACTTTCTAGAATTTCACACAAAATCCGTTTATATAAATACTACCGTAACAATACATTCCCTTGAAATAAGCCAAGAGCGCCGCATTTAATCGCATAATTACCAAACTAAGTCTTAAGCTAATCCTTTAAATGCATTACCAAAAGTAGAGATAAAAAAAATATCAGTTTTTAGTATGTAAGGTAAAAGAATAAATAGATGACATGTCTCAAAATCTCCACGGAGGAAAAGTCTATAAAGGAAATGAAGTTTAAACCCCTCTCTACGCTAACTTTATCTCCTCAGATCTGCTCCATGGAGCACAAAGTAAAATGGATTATTAACAATCAAAGCCTCTCCTTTCTCCGATCTTCCCTTTTCTGATAGTTTCAAGTTTTATTTTCTGAAGTTCTAGTTTTTATTTTAAAGTTTTAGATCTAATCTTTTAAGCTTGTTTTGAATTTTTGTGGTGGTGGGTGATCTTTTTCAGCACTAAGAATGTCTTCATCACCTTCGTCTTCATCTACTTCTTCAGTAGTAAATAGTTTCAAGACCGAGATCCCGACGCCGTTTGGGCCAGATTCCGGATGTATCGACCAGGATTCGCACACCGATTCAATTGTTCCCCGATAGATTCGGACACATGTGTTCTTGCTACCTTCGTTACTTTGTAGTTGATTTAAACCTTGAGAAATGGTTGGATCTTTTAATGATCCTAACACTTCTGCTTGATGTAGATATGTTAATGGGTTTGACTTTGTCTTCAAACCAAATATGGCCATTTAACTTTGTTACCTTACCTTTGTTATCTTTGAATCAGATACAGGAAATGGTTAGAAGTCAGTTTAGGAATTTCTATTGTAACTTTTTAATTAGCTATGCCTTTGGTGATTGTAAGATCGATAGATCGTTGAGTTCGACACAGTCGTCTCATCTTTGTAACCGGTTTGCAGTAATATTAATATAAATTAGGGTTTTATGAAAAAAAAAAATAAAAATAAAAGGAAATGAAATAGTACTATGAAAAGGATCTTCTTTCTTACTCTTCTAGGAAAAGGTCTATTACTTGCTGACACTTGGACATGTCTCCCTCTAAAAATTTACCCCGAAAACAATTGTTGAAAATAATGGGGGCCATATTTCTCGTCCAACGGGATGCATCCTGGATATATTATTCAAAACGTAGAAAATAATCCATCGATCAACATAGATGGAGCGATATTTGAAGACGCGCGAGATGGCGCAAAAAAAAATTATCCACACAAGTTGTAGTCATGGATATGATTGTACAAGTGGTTCAAGCATCAAGACCCGAAGTGACCCCGACAAAGGTAACCAACATATGAACGAAAATGCGTGTCCAAACAAGCATGTTTATAATTTATGGAGAAGGAACTTAAGAGCTTCTCCAATGGAACGTGTGTGAAGAAAAAGGTCTTTGTACACGTAGGATACACATCCAAAATTCCTAAAATTTTTCTCCAACCCTAACCTCTATGATCAATGTGTAGATGACATGGCATAAAATCTTATAGACATCCTCTTGCTCAACCTCTTGTTTTAGAGGTTCACATAGAGGATGTGTATCCATCCTAATCATATATATATTTATTTTTTAGATCTTTAATTACAAATTAAAATTAGAACGATTTCCTTCTCTTCTCCTTTTTGCGAGCCACGGAAAAGTGTGACACGGGTCAAAATCAAAGTTATACGGCTATGTAAGCGCTTAGAATCAATGATCAATCTATTTGATCAATATATACATAATTATAGGTACTAATCTGTGTTTTCTTTATCTCGGGAATTAACAATAAAAAAAGAAGCTTCACCCCCGACTTCCACTTCACCTCATATACTCTTTATCTGCTCATGTACAAACCACTACAGAGATGAACTTTATCTCCTCTCGAAAATACTCAAGCTACAACATAATCAATTCTCACCGATATACACTTTATAGATTATCACCGATATACACTTTATAGATTATTGTATTAAAACAAAAGAATATTACTTTCTAGATATTGCAGAGTTTACTAAAGAGATTAAATAACAACGGAATGATAGACTTGTTATACACTTTCTCTTCCTTTTATAGGCAAACAAGGATAACTCATCATCAAATTATAGAGGGAATTATTTTATCCTCCTGTCAGAGAAGAATGGATTTTTCCCGCGGCAGTAAATTGGTGAAAATGTTAGTTAAACACCAAATAAAAATTATAAAATATTTTATTCAATTTGGAAGTAAGAGACAGCTGGGCAAAAAATGGGTTAAAACGCAGATGGGTTGGAGATGAAATATTTGTTTTCCTTATAGTTAGGAAATTTGGTTGCTACATAAGATAAAGGATGTCTTCCCATAATGCCACATGTGAAGCTGACCACATGACCATTGGAGAAGCTCTAAGGGATACCTTCAATATCAACAGAATTAGCGGAGACTAATGAAACAGACAGAAGAACTAGAGAAGGGTATAGCTAAGAACACTTCACTCGGAAAAACTTCGGTGATGAAGGCAAACTGCATATCCTACAAACTCATCGCACAGTATCGCAAGATGCAGTAGGTAAGTATTTAAAGGAAACCTACTGGGTAATAAACTCATGATTGCTATGACTCAATGAGCCTGCCGTATTCACTGAAGTAGCCGATTATCAGTATCCGTAACGTTTATTACATATTGCGTAAGTTCAAGACCTATAACGATTATGGGTGTAGGTGTAAATAATCCATAGGGACTGGTGGAACCATCCTAGACGATGGCGTACCAAGAGAAACAAGCACTAGAAGTATTGAATCGTCTCACCAACTATGGGCGCGAGAAAAGAGGAACTGGGGCAGCCCATGAGGTCGACATAAAGGGAGAGAAAAGTTCTGATGTGATGCTCATCGGGTTCGAGGACAATAAATGCACTGACAAAGTTGGTGAAGAGATAAGAAGAGCTCCGTCAAAGTGAGACTCGGCCGGGGACATAAAGGGCGACGTCGGTCATCTCCACCAAACAAGCGACATCGGGTAGTGGGATATCGGATGAGGACACCACTCGACTCGGATAGATATCTTGACTTGATCAAATAAGAATATCAGCTGAAGCATCATCTGGTCGCCCGATAAGAACATCAAGGAAGGTACACCAGGCCCAACATCGTAGTATTGATGTATCATCATTCGTGACTATAAATAGAGACTATGTAGAGAGGTAAAACTCAAGTAAAAAAAAGGAGAGAGGAGAGCACACCTAGAGTATTGAGAAAAGAATCCATCTTGTAATCGTGAACCAAGTAATAAGATCATCCCTTTACCCAGTGGACGTAGGTAATCATACCGAACCACGTATATCTTGCGTTCTTCTACATCTCTTTCTTGTTTACTTCATTGTGTATGTTTGAGATTCTTTGGATGTAGTGGTAGGATTTTCCACAACTACATTCTGGCGCCGACTAAGGGGACCATGTAACATCTTCGGATACCTTGAAATCGGTTGCCAAAAGAGAGAAATCCAAGATCCTAAGTCACCTTGCGTGTTAGTTGAAGCTAAGGGAGAAACTCTTTTGGTTAAATGTGTTGGTAGACAAAGCTTGCAAGGTGTTTTTTTGGTTTTATAAAAACGATTCTATTAGTAAAACCTTGTTATGTTTTGGTGAAGGACTGTTTTTGATAGCATCAATCCTTTTTGTTTTCGGTTAAGTTGAGTTGTCAAGATTAAATCATTAAACTAGGCTGTTTGCTTGAGTTGTCCAAGCGAGTTATTAGAAGATCAGCAAGCTCGAAATAACATCTTTTGATGTTGGTAGAAGCTAGAGTGAAATTCCACCTGCTGGCTACCTTTTCGTCTCAAGACTCTAAGGTTGTTTAACCTGTCAAAAATAGCATAAACATCGTTAAAGAGAGATTCAACAAAGCTCCTATGAACATCTATTGATGATAGTTGATGCTAAGTGAAAGACTCTAATGGTTGAAATGCATAGGTTGCTAGATTTATCGTTTAAAGTTTACCTTTGTGATTAAAGCTCGATTTAGTTACATTTGTTTTCACTTACTTAATCCTTGAAAAGCTCACGGAATTTTAGTTTAAAAGGAAAAACTTTTTTAGTTATTTTCACCGTCTTAATTTCGTCGAGTAGGTGCCCTAAGATCTCTTACCTTATGAGTGAGGGATTCCGGTCGGGAAAGTTTGATTAATCTTCTTACCTCGAGTTAAGTGTTTTCTGTTGGGTTAAGCTTTTTGATTAAAGATCGCCTCGTCTTCGATCTAAGTTAACCGTTATAACACCTCAAAGCTCCCGAATGGATCATCTTCGATGATCGGTAGAAGCTAAGTTGAAACGTTATTTCGCCGTTTAAACCTTCTTAGTGAGTTAAACAAAGTACAATAGTGATGGAGGCAAGACTAACTCGAAGTCATCTAGTTTAGTTTTCCGAAACTACGGCTGGAAGGAGTATACTGAGAGCTTCTTTAATAAGTCTCATCTTGATCCTACACTAAAAGCCTCACAACATCAGTAGAAAACCAATGGAATCCTATGGTACAACTGTCTTCGGGGATTCCGGCAATCCGTATAGGTAGACTGTCAACATGAAATCTGGTGAGGGTTGTCGTTATTATCAACCATATCCAAGAAAGAAATCTTCCGATCTAACGTACGGATGATTAATGACTCGGCACTAGGAATGTTAGGACAAATAATGATTAGTGCATAGAGAAAGTACCGAAAGCGATGTGTCGAGACACTTTTCAAAGATTGTCCTTTACGGTCAAAACCAATTGATTGTTGAGATCAACACGCTAGCATAAATGGAATTTTACTACAAAAACTTTTTCCTCCTACACAGAGAACCGATGTACTTCATCCTTAACCTTTTCGAAAACAAACAAGTAAGTGTTGTGTACTTTGCTTTGATGTGGTAGGGACTGACGGACAGGCGAGCCGAGGCACAAGAGCAACACCGAAGGTGATGGCGAGCACCTACGGGACGAGTAAGATTCTCAGGAACCGGGCCGTAGCGGGATCTAGTGCACAAGAAGGACTGACGGATTCCCGACAAGAGGACATCCGAAAAAACCATCAAAGCAAGACTCATGCACCAGGCAGAGGCATGGCAACTGTCGACGAGGAAGTCGATCTAGGCCGAGACGATGATCTCCCACTTAGAATACTGGGGATCAACTCGAGCCAGATGATGCAGGGGGACATGGAAGACGGAAGAACTTCATCGGATACTGAGGAAGAGGAGGAAGTGCAAATGATGCAGGAGGAACGGAGGCGAGAAAGGCAACCGATGGAGTATCAGCGTGCACTAGAACAAGAAGGGGAAAGGCTTATACGAGTGCGCTTAGGAATGGACGACCTCAACCGGGACATCCCACCAGTAGCAGCCGATCCTCCCGTAGCTCCAACCGTTCCCCCCGTTATCCACCCAGCAGGACCTCCAACTGCGCCCCCCAATGTAACAGGAAACCAAGTGAATGGCCACTCTAGCCATGAGAGCACTAACCTAATGTTACTTGCTATCTTGGCAAGCCAAAGAAGGCAGGAAGATCTTATGAGAGAACTGCAGAGAAGGAATCTAGCCTTGGAGCATGAAAACTACCAACTCCGCAACCGGAGAGCCGGGTCAAGAGGATCGTCAAGTCGAGGTGCTTCTAGCAGTCACACCCAGCCGAGAAACACTCCGACCCCACCCCCGAGCCGAGAACGCATGCCCGACCCTAATCGCTCAAGGGAAGGGTATGGTCCACCCGAGGATTCTTCGACCGAGGAAGAGGTGACAAACGAGGGTACGGATGCGACAACCAAGCAAAATATCGAGCAGCTCGAGCATATGGTCAAGAAGCTGACAGGAAATGGCGAGGACGATAAGTTGGCAGAAGTAATCAGTGAAGCATAGAAGACACCATTTACTAAGGAATTGGATCAGACTCCTTTCCCACCAAAGTGTACGTTTCCGATCTTCCCATCTAGGTTTGACGGCACGAGCGACGCTGGAGAACATATCAAAATGTACATCATGTCCTTGTTACAATGCAAGAGTTACGATGTGGTTATGTGCAAATTTTTTCCAGCGAGTCTGGAAAGTGAGGCAAAGAACTGGTTTTACACCCTGCCCGATGAATCCATTGGTAATTATTTAGTCTTGGTGGAAACCTTCCTGGAAACTTACATGCACAAAAATATAGCTCGGCCCAGAGTTAATAAGCTCTTTTCGCTTACACGAAGATTTAGGGAACCATTGCGATCTCTAACAGATAGATGGAGGAAGTTGTGTACTGATATCGGGAAGGTACCGGTCGATCAACAGATCTTCGGGTTCGAAAATTCATTGAGGAAGTCAGATCCTATTTGGATAGCAATGTACACCGAGAAATAGCGAATACAAGAAGCAAGTACTACAGTAGAGGCAATCCCACGAGAAGATCCTAAGCGACCAGAGAAAAGGCCGAGCACACAACATCACGGGTTGAACAGGAAAATTTGGGTCGAGAAGGAAAGAAGCCTCACCACAAACCCAAATCCTATACTCCACTAAATGCACCATTAGAAGAAATATTCAAGGAAGTAGAAAAAAGGAACGACATCGAGACACACTAAAACGAGGGAATTCGGTTTGATGAAACAAGGAACCATCCTGATTTTTGTCATTACCACCAGTTTCGTGGCCATTCGACCAATGATTGTCGGGAGGTAAAAGATATCATCCAGCATATGATCCGAGATGGATACTGTAGTTGCAGGAAATCCTACACTACAACCCCTCACAAGAATCTATACAATCAAATCATTTTTAAGATGAGCAATTATAATTTTTATTGATTAAATTCTTAAAATGCTTACAAGATGAAATGGAAATCAGTTAAAGAAATATAATCACTCCAAATTTTCTCTCTCTTAATGACTTGCCCAACACTCGAAAAAGATATCTATTTCAACAGACTTGTTCAACTCTTTATATAGGGTAGTACATAGTGGATGACAGCTAAGTTGTCCTTTATTTTCGGGTATGACTTGCGAAACATCGCAAGTGTACAAATATATAATCTCGCAGCTCTCCTAGATCTCGCTAGATCTTCACATCTTTCTCGTGTTTTGGCTGTCGTCATTCATTGCGTCATTTATATTACTTATGCGATACGTTCGCAATCTTTGTCGTTTATTGATCTCGAGGAATTGTAGTCACGATATTCGATCCTACATCTTGCCTCTTCTCATGTCTTCTGAAGAAGAGAATGTCATGAGAATTGGTATTTTGAAAGGCCATAACTGCTCACCTTTATCATTTTGATATGGCGCAAGCTTGTTCAACTTTATCTGTTTTTGATATGACCTCGTACTTTTATACATAATTTATTACACGTGTTTCTTCTTCCACTCTTTTCTTGACACGTCTCTTACAACCGTTTATTCTTGACCATTCACGTCTCTTCTCGTATTAAATGCATTTATCTTCCCGAGAACTCTTCTCTATATATAGTTTTCTCACCCTCATCTTCTTCTTTTTTACTTTCTCTCTGCAATTTTTCTTCAATTCTCCTCCTCCGCAATTTACGTTCCTGCTACTATAAATCTTCCTTTTCTTCTTTCTCTTGATCTTCAATTCTCTATTCATTCCCATATTCTGAGAATGGCTCCACCTGGTTGTAGATACGAAACTCTTTTGGGTGAGACTCAAAAGAATTTACAAGAAAGGGGTTTCACCTTATCTACTATTCCCAACCAAGAATCTTCATCTATTCTCTCTGCAAAATTGTTTACTGATTATCATTGTGATGATCAGAAAATCATAATTTCTCTAGGTCAGCTCCTCGCATGTCTTCCCATTCCTCTCTACAATCCAGACTTGCCCTTGTTTTATGAAATTCTTTCTCATGAGAAGTTCTCGCGAGCTATCTTTCAATTAAGTGGGGATTGCATCCGTTTAATGCTTGAATTTGCCAATCGCGTATTTGGAAAGGGATCTATATATCCCGATGAAGTCGAGAGATCCTAAATTCGCAAACTTGGAGATAGTTCTTGAAAAGTATTCAGTAGAAAACTTTTTGAAAATTATGAAGTGATAAATATGAAGAATGATAGATCTCATTTGGGGTGCACGGTTGAAAAGAAAAGAGAACATTCCCAGCGACAAGATACTCATGAAAGATATCGATTGGCACTCGGCAAGAACAATGTTTCGCCAATCCAAAGACGACAAATGGTGTGTCTTTCCGCTATTTTTGAATGGACCTTACATTTAAGGTTCCAATTTACTTCCTGCGAACCTCGCAAACTATCATCCTTGGGTATTTAATTGGCCCGTGAAATAAAAAGAGGTATATTTCCTAACTTTCACTTTCTTTGCAATCTTCACTTCCTCTTATGTCTAATATTGCGAATTTTTTAGATCACCAAACTGAGAAAAAAAAGCTAGGAAAGGAATCCAAAGGCGAGTACCACAGCGATACTCAGTTCAATCACGGATGAAGTAAGAAACATTTTCTTTTGCTATTTTTAACAATATTGTTGCCTCTTGTTTCTTATCTTCATTCGTGTGTGAAGATTGGTGTTGAATTCTGGGAGAAGAAATTTCGAAGGCTTGAAGGCTAAAGGAAAGGGTAAAGGTTCTCTTTACAAGGAGAAATCCACTTTGCCCCACCTTCTAAAAAAGGAAGATTCACTCTTCTTCTTGCTCAAGTCCTATATCCGCGAGAGTTCGATGAAGATGATGACGAAGTTGCGTTCCTTTAGCGAAGGAGGATCATCTAATTGAATCCCCTATGGCACTCTTTTGTCTAACATCTTCTCGGATTCCATGCAAGAAATTGGAGATGATCGCCTTTCTAGTACATGCGAAGCTCTCGCAAATATCGTGATGCTTCCTTGCTAGAGGGTAACGATTCTTTCCGGGGTGTTTCCGGATCGGTGACTCCCGACCTTCTTAAATGCACTTGGTGCCTTAGGTACGTCGTATTTCTTTATTACTTCATAATTTTGATTTTAAATCGTATCTTAATAATTTCTTTGTAGTCCGGGAGAGCTTCCTTTGTCGTTGCCTCGGATCTTGAGAAAAGACGCAACACTCTTGAAAAGAAATATCTTCAACTTCGCAAGAAGGATGAAGGGTTAGAAAGTGAAGGCACGATTCTTGCGAAAGGGTTCAACAAGCGGAAGTTTGAATCTTCCACACGAGAGGAATAAAATATCTAGCCTTCAAAGTGCTAATCGGCAACTCTATGGTATAAGGTTCTTCTTTTTTCCTTGTTTTTATTCTGTCATTTATTTTTCTTTATCGACATATCATTTTTGCAGACATTTATAATCTTTACGATGAAGCCATCCTTCTTTACTCATATCCGAGCCTATGGATAGTGATGCTCTTCTTACTCATCTCAACGAATCTTTAAGCAGTTCTTTGAATAATAATATTAGATCTCTTCCACTAAACGAACTTCAAACCAAATTTCACCTCTTAGAAATTGACCATAGATCTAGTTTAGGTTTAGCCAACCGATTTAAACGTCTAAACCTTAGTTCCCACGAGAAAACTAATATTCTAAGGAAGAAAATTAGTAATCTTATAGATGACAAAGATCGCATTACTAATCAAGGTGCCCAAGCATTAGCGAGATTTCAAAAAACTCTTCTTGAAGTCCAAGTTGAACGGGATGAATCTCTTCGCCAAAATGCCATACTAAACGAGAGAGAGAGAATCAAATTCGTTCTCTTCTTCTCATAAATAGTGACGATGAATTCGCTTGAATTTGTGAAAGTTCTAGATAATGCCAAAAATAACTTAGGTGTTAACGTTAGCCTTCATCCGAGCATCGCCTTGATTAAAGATATGATTTCGACGAGAGAAGGTGGTTAAGCTGTTCTTCTTTACTTTCTAGTTTTTTTTTTTTGTGAAATTGCTATTAAGTTACTAATTCATTGTCATATGTTCACGAAGTTTGAGAAGAGATTTTAGGCAAAAGAATTAAAGAACTTGAATGAGAAAGCACAACTTGCAAAGGACTTCTCTCTTAGCAATGACAAGTATTCCAAGTTGAAGAAGCAACTACAAACTTATGTAGCGAATTTCGGAATGATGATGTCCTTTCGCAATCAAACTATTAGGACATTTGCGACGACCACAATATTACTCTTTCATCATATCCTTTTCTTCTTGATGAGATTCCTGAAAATATGCCTTCCTTGGATGTCTCGATAGTGATGCTAGTGAAGAAGAGGAGTTCGATGAAGAGTCTGATGAGAAAGAAGAATGAACTAAGAAATATCTCCATTTTCTTCTTTCTTTTCTTGTAATATCTGTACATTAATCCTTTTAGTCTTATATTTTTGTAACTTCTTACTGTAAATCTCTCGGATCTTCAAATACAAGTTCTATTTTTTTGTCTTTTTCCGCACATGTTAAAAGAAAAATTCTTTCTTGCAATACAGTTAATCAATATTATGCGTGCATAAACCTATCATATGAAAATAAATAACAAGTTTATATCTTATTCATTCCCATATTTGCCTCTGTTATTTGTTTTCAAATGAGATATTTTAGTCAGGAACCTTTAAGTCATAATATGCCTCAGGTTCATAACTGTTGCTGGTTAGTCTTCGCAAACAAATTTTTCCTGATTGTCTCCATGTGTATACTCGCAAGCTTATTTGTTTGCATATAATCATTTTCTCAAGCTTATTTGCTTACTCATTTTCGTGTGTGGTCTTAATTTGCCTTCCTAGTTAAAGGTCTTATTGCGCCACCCCTCATCATTGCGACAAAATCGCAGGACGTCTTTACACTTTCATGTAATGGCCCATTGATCTTGCCTTATCATGTCTTTAGTATTGTTTCCTCTGCAGGATAATTTTATTGCGACAATATGATAGGCCTAGAAGTTCTTGCGAAAATAAAGCCCCATAATATTGCCGTCTTGCGACGAAATCGCAGGACGTCTTTACACTTTCATGTAAATACCCATTGATCTCGTCTTATCCTCGCGTTAGTATTATTGCCTCTTCAGGATCATCGCACAAATATGACAAGCCTCAATTTTCTTGCGAAAATTGAGCCCCATGACATTTGCGTCTTAAGACACTTATCAGCTCCCTAATGGATGGTGCCGCCCTTATCATCTCCATGGTTTCCCCTTCAAGGAGGCGTACATAGGCCATACAAGACTAGCTCCTCCCATCCGGTCTTAACAACAACCGAGTTATTTTCATGACCTCTTATCCCTTATACCTATAGGGCTTATGGTTACGAGACTGCACCCTAAGTGGAGGTTTCTTGGAGAGCAGCATGTGCCAAGACTTGACAAGAATGGCCGAGACACTTCAAATGCCCCAGGCACTCTTGGCTCAACCGTGTACCTTGGCGCCTTTGTTATACACTGACTCCTTGGAAGAGACCCTCGGTCGTCCAACCAGGGTATAACCTTATATAGTTGGAAATCCAAGGTATCTCCCCGGATGGGCTTTATTGACCCCAAATCTCCATGACTCGGGTTCCGGGCGGTGTAACCTTTTCCCTGAGCCATGTCAAGAGATACCCCTTATATGACGCACTTTAGGTCTTACATTAGCCTCTTGTGAAATATCATTCGCGAACTAGGGTGTACGCCATAAAGGTTCGTCCCATTCGTATATATCATTGATTTTTGATTATTTCTTCTCACTATCTTTGCAAAATTATCGCATAATCTTGCTTTATTTCTTTGTGATCTTCTTTGTAATAACTAGATTTTCATATATTACGTCTCGCGAGACTTTCGCGTACTCCTTCTTCGATCACCATATTCTTTGTACTTTCGACATGTCTTTTTCACTCAAAACAATTTTTTTTTTTTTTTACACAAATCTAAAATCAATTATTCATTTCTCATACTTCTTACTTCTGTTGCTCTCTTCTTCTTCATTTAAATTTCCTGATATTTCCTTCCCTTTTGCGAAACCATCGCAATTTCCAACTATCATCAGGCATTGGTTTCGCAATGTATCTTCATCTCTCACTTCTATTGCGTCCACCATCAGTCTTTCCCTTCTTTGTTTTTCTTTGATGTTCTGCTTCAGTTCTTCTTTTGAGCATCCTTTCCTCGCAAGATTCCACATCAACTTCATAGCACTTTTGTCCCTGTCAATCTCCTTTTATAACTCCAATGTTGATTGGGATGAGGAAATTTGATGCACTTGGTGGTAAGTCGATGCTACACCCAAGATCTCATGTAGCCAAGGTCGCCCAATTAATGCATTATAGGGGGACTCCACATCAACTACGCAAAAATTTTTTTTCAGTTGATAATCCTTTCGAGTGGTCTTCGCATATGAGATTCTCCCTTAGGTTTATTAGCGTACCATTAAAACCATAAATCTTATAAGTTGAAGGTATCGGATCTTCATCTTTCCCTCCCATAGTCTTGTAAGTATGGTAAAAAGGATGTTTCTGAGCTTCCGGTATCAATTAAGATTCTATTGATTGCCCATGAATTTTTTGCCTCATCATCTTCATCATCAACGGGTTTTGGGTTAATCTCAATCTTACCACTAATGGATCATCATGAATCTCGCCACCCTCGGGTACCTCTCCTGCGGTAAAATAAATAATATGCGTTTGTCATTCTTTTAGTGGCGATGTCTTGCGATGTTCATTACTTCTTTATTGTCGCATCTCTTGCGAAAACCCTCACGAGAACACTATCATGAAAATCTTCAATTGTCATGTACGAATGTACGATAGAGTTGCGAAAAAGTTTTGGCCTTCGCTCCAACTTCTACTACAAATGTTTCTTTCCTTTTGTGGTGGTGGTAATGGTTGAGTCTTTTCTTCACATTTTAAGAAATGATTTAGCTTCCCTTGGTCTATCATTCGAGGATGATTCTTTTATGTTTCTCGCAATCATTTGTTAGATGTCCATGAAAATAGTGATAGGAACAAAATTCATGACTTCTATCACCCGGAAGTGGTTCATTCCCCATGTTCCATGGTGCAAGTATATTTTCCATCAGGATTATAGCTTCCCATATCTTCTCCACACTAGCATTAAGTGGGGGCATCTTGATTTCCTCCCATACTACCCTATGACCTGTTTGCCCTCTATGATAATTCTGCCTCTGTCCTCTATAAGTTTCTTGTTAGTGATCAAGTCTTTGAATTTTGTTATTTCCGCCTCGGTTATAGAAGTTTCTCTCTCTTTCAAATTCTTCACGATCGCGACTTCCCATGGCTACTAATTTTTGCTGACCATCATTTATTATCATTTCTTGTTGACCACGCGAGGTGCTCGCCACTTTGTGTTTATCAATTTAGGTAACAAACTTGCATTCGCATCACTTGAACTTGCATTCGCAACAGGGTATGATTCCATCTCATTTTGCTTTTCCTCTAGAGTAATGTACTCCTCCTAAAGTTCTCGCAACTCAGTCATTGTGATTGTATTCTTAATTCTAAAAACCCGAATGTATAACAGATTGGTTGCAAACATAGCATTAATGAATGATAAAATGAGATATCCACTACAAAAATAGGTCTCAATCGTGAGGGTTTTTTTGGGGGCGTCACAAATATGAGCTATTTGTGAGGGTTTTGTCAAACGCCACAAATACTCTAACTAGTCAAAGTCGGTGAAGCTCGGCCGGTTTCAAGGGTCAGGCACAAATTATTGTGAGGGTTTCCGGACTAACCGCCACGAATACAAGTTAGTCAAAGTCTAACCTACTTTCTCGTCGAGTTTGAGTCTCAGAGCAAAACAAATTTCACAAGTTTTAGTTTGCATGCAGCCAGAAACTTTCTTCAATTCTTGTGGTTCTCAAATCCGTCAAGAAATTTTGGAAAAGGCGGTGATTTTGGTGGATTTCAATCTCTCAGCTGAAATTTTTGCCAAAATTTTCAGTCTTTATATTCTTTATATCTCTCTCTTATCTTCTTTACAAAACTTAGATCCGGTTTTCTCTTCTCTTTCCTTTTTCTTCTTCTTGAAGAAGATTCACGAGAGGTTTGATTCTCTTACTTTCTCTTCATCTCGTCTATCTCGTGTGTAAGTACTACTCTTGATTTTACTCTTATCTATTAATGGGTTTTTTTTTTCTTTTGCTTTGCAGGATCTAAAGGAGTCAATCGGAGGTGATTTTCCCCTTTTTTTTTTGGTTCGTTTCTTTGTTTTAGGACTGGAAGTTTTTTAGATCTGGTTAATTTGCTTAATATTACTTTTAAGTTTTAATTCCTATTTGTTTGTTCTGCAGGATTTGAAGGAGTAAACTTGAAGGTAAAATTTCCCCTTTTAATCTCTTTTTGTTTCTTTGTTTCTTTGATTAAGGACTGATTTTGCTTTTAATTGCTTGATTTTATTGTTTTGCGGGATCTAAAGGAGTAAACTTTGGTGAAATTTCCCCTCTTTTTTCTTTGTATTCACTAGGGATTAAACAAATTTAATTTGTTTTTCTTTAGTTTCAATTTCTTAGGGTTTACTTGGAAACTTTTATTTTCTTTAATTTTCGAGGGTCTGTGTTGGATTTCATTTGTTTAATTTCTTAAGGTTTGTGTTATGGATTTTTGGTCATATGGGTTTCTGTTGATGGAACTTGGTATTGTGCTTTGAGCTTTGATTTTCTTAGATTTGATCTTTGAAATTCTGATATAAATGTTGGGGTTTTGTGACATTCTTAGTTTCTGATTGTGTTTGTGTTGTTTCTCTAATTTCTGTTGAATGGGAAAGCTTGAGAAAAGTTGAGCCTTGAAATAAAGAACCCCTCACCCCTTATATCAATTTATTGGATTATTATGATGTTTTGTACAAATAAAGATATTATGATGTTGGAAATGAAATTTGAGTTCTTAGAGAGGTACGATAGGAAACTATAAGATGTTCGCTATTTTTGTTGTGTGTTTGGTGTTTCTCAAGCCTTGTTTTATCTACATAATTGAGCTTTTGAAAGAAAATACAAACTGTCCAACTGCTTTTTGTAGAGACTATGAACTTTGTTAGCCAAAGCATTTGATGATTATGTGTTGTAAGAAGATCGATAAGGTGATGTGGTAGGCCTCGAAAGGTATATAAATTTAAGCCTACATGTTATAATCCGCAAGTGCACGGCGTCTATCGGAGACGCGGCAAGTTTAGTCGATCCCACAAGGACTTGTGGTGCTCTAAGGTGATCTAAGGCTTTCTTCAACTGAATCCCAGTGACATTGTGACAAACAGTGGTAAATAAGATGTTTTGCCGATACGGCTTAGTAGTGAAATGTAATCAACCTAAACTAAGGTATAAACAATGATAAAAGGATGCTTGGGTCTTCATTCCACCACTTGGTTCCTAGTATATGTTCAACTAGATTGAGTTTTCTTGTTCCTATAGTAGACAAGTGAGGTGTGTCAATTCCATCACCTAGCTAAGGAGTTTCTCCTTGTGATACTCCAATATCATTTGAAGTTACTAACCCTGAGACCTTTGGTTGTCTAATTAAGCACAACTTGATCAAAGGGAATTAGCATTACTGCCTAAGGGTTGAGCTGCAATACAACAACACAGTTGTAGTCTAACTACAATGGATCTATTTAAAGTATCCATTGTGAGAGTAAAGTGTTGAGTATTAAGATTGAAGTTATCTTTAAATTTAAGCACTCAAGACAACACAAACTGAATTGAATTCATACATGGAATTAGGGTTTCATGAAACCCTAGCAAACTAAATTAAAACAGAAAAATAACAGGAATTAAATCTAATTGACAGCACTGGCTAATCCAGGCGTGCCTTCTACACTCATCCTTCACTGATATTTATACATGCACAGCAAACCCTAAAATTCCCAAACCCTAATTCATCAAAAATTAAAATTAAATGAAAAACAATGCAGCCCATACTCCGAATCGTTTTCTCCTCTTGTCAAATCGTGCTCGAGAGAACTCCATGCGTCGGTTGTGGCTAACCCTAGCTCTAGCTTTTTCTAAATTAGCTTCTAGGGTTGATAGAGGCTAAGGAAGAAAAAACTAGTGCTAGAGAAGTAGAGCGAGGTAGCGGTGGTGTGGTTGTGTGTCGGGAGATGGTGGTGGTGAGGGTTGCTGGTCGGGTGAAGGACGGAGGTGGTGTGGTGTCGGAAGAGCGAGCTGCGCTTTCCGATGGAGACGGGAGAGAGCGAGAGGAGAAGAAGAGAAGATGGAGTGAAGAATGGTCCGCTCAGTGGGGGTATAGGGTAGGGTCATTTGTTGTTGAGCGGGGCACGCGGGGTTTGATGAGAAGGGCCTAGCGAGCGTAGGATCTAGGCTGGAGAAGATACGAACGGTCGAGGATGGTAAGCGGTTTTGGAGCGATACGGTGTTGCACGGAGCATCAATCTTCGATGCACGTGGAGGCAGCGACCAGTAAGATGTAACTAGATGCGATCTCAACGGCTCGGGATAATCGGGCTCGGATCGGGTCTAGCTCAAGCCCATGTCTTGTAGATGAGTTGCTACTTGTTGGGTTGCAAGCGTTGCGCGCGAGCTTTGGCTATCCTGGGCTCCATAGATGCTCGACTTCAATTCTTCGCTCTTTGGGCTCTCGAGATTCTCAGAGCTTTATTTATTACCTAAAAACACAAAATTAATTAATACAAATATTTATTCTGAAAACAAAGAAAATACGGAGAATATGGGATAATATCTGATATATAAGCGCAAAAGATGAGTAAAATGCCAATAAAAAGGTGTATAAATATGCACTATTTGGCACTCATCATGATGCAGTAAGATTATATGTACATAATGTGAACTATGTCTGTAGGAGAGGTTGCTATCAATAGGCGAGATGGTTTACTGTGTCTGGACATGCAATATCCCATACTTATGAGATGCTCAGTTCACTACCAGGCTTACTTTGTTAACTTGATGTCTGAATTTGGTGGCGAATGTTTGTTAACTTGATGTCTGAATCGCCTTATGAATTATTTTTTTTACCCCAAAATGTTGTTTTGAATTTGGTCTTATTGGTTTACGGATTTAAAGAGTCAGCAAGGGTTATATATGGTTTTGGTCATTTGATGTTCATCTCAAAATTGGTGTCTTCTAGTTTGTAGGGGGCATAGGATGCATACATTGTCCGAACACGATTTGTTTCCTATAAAAAACAATGCTAAATTAATTGGGTCATTTTCTTTGGTGCTCAAATAAAGTGTTGATTAATCAATTACACTTTATTAAATTGCATTATGAGGTCTTGGTTTCAATCAGTTCCATGCTAGTGGCAAGATTGATGAACCTTCCTTTTTACAAAGTTTGTAGAATCAGTTGTTTTTTTAGCACTGGTCATGTGAACTTTGTATGCAATTCTTGGACCAAATTCTATGGAATACATAAGAGATCAGCCTTAAATGCTTTGTTTGCAAATTTTTTGTGTTAATAAGGAATGGTAAGAGGGGCTTCCACTGTTCTATCTGTATCAATCGATTAAGTTTGATCTTATTGGTTGCAGATAATGTGTTTGTCGAATGTTTCCTACTGTTCTTTTCTGTTAAAATTATTGTAATCACTGTGTTTGTTGAATTCCATTAGGTTTTGGATATTTATGACGGTGTATGTTGTGTTCGAATACTAGCTTTGAAATCCATTGTAATGTT
>JAJJWW010010436.1:0-23599 GCA_023531295.1 Papaver armeniacum
AAATTGGTTAAAAGGCCGAAATCAAATTTCACTGGTGAAAAGGATGAGTTAGATTTGAATCTTGTTTAAATGGACAAAAATTTAAAATAGGCAGGGATGTAACCGGTTTCATCTGTCCATTTTCAAATATTTTTTCTTATTTTTATTTTACACATGATGCATCCCAGGTTTCATCCTTGCTATTTTTTTAAGTTTTAGCAGGATGAATAGGTTTCATCCTTGCTATTTTTCTTTGTCCATTTCACCCAAAATTTTTTTACTCGTCCATTTAGAACCGTGTTTTAATTTTTTTGGACAAATGACCCATTTTCCGTTTTATTAACGGGAAGAAATGGAGGTTTTAGAATAACTTGTTTAACAGATATTTGTGGAAGTATATGCTTTTTTTTCTCTTTTGCATGGTTAAAGCTCCTTTCCCTAATTTCTTAGGGTCAGTAGTAGTGTGTTATGAATTGGTAGGGCTGTCAATGGATAAAAATCCATCGGATATTGCTTAATCTGCCCGATAAAGGTTAAGAGTTAAGGGTTATCGGATATCCAGGTATCAGGTAATATCCGTCAATTCAAAATTCCATATCGATAAGGTTAAGGATAGTATCGGATATCGGATATTATTAGATAATTTCCGTTATCTACTCATGATACAAAAACTTCCAATAATTTAGATAATTTAGTTAATATTCAATAATTTAGATAACTTCCGTTAATTTCCGTTAATATTGATAATTTTAGATATTTACTTAGAGAGACGTAATCAATGGCTAAAAAAGTAAACTTAAAGGTATTAGGTATGAAAATTTGAAAATTTTATGATATAGTTATACACTAACGGTATCGGATATTAACCTAACGGAAACTCCTTAACCGCACCGTTATGTTAATAAGCGGATATCCGTTACGTTAAGGTTATCAAGTATATCGGATAACCGTTATATCGGATATTAACCTAACGGAATCCGGATATTCGGAAACGGCTACCGGATATCGAATATCCATTGACAGCCCTATGAATTGGCTTATCCCAGGTGAGTTGAAAAACAAAACTGAAAAAAAAAAAGAAAAAAAAAACCAACTTTCTTGTTACAGAAGAAAATAAGTCATTACAACTATGGGTTCAAACCAGTAGTATATGGATAATGTAAGGTTGATAAGCCTTAAAATTGTCACTTTATATTCACGCAACACCTCAATTTCTACCATTATTTTTATTTTGGAAGAAAAAAATTTAATATACTAAAGAAAAAAAATCAAGAAAACTACGTGATTCAATTACGAATGAAAATTTTCCAATTAAAAATAATACAATTAATTTGAAAGCCTCTGAACACATTTAAATTGGAACACCACAATATAATTGTGGGTTTTACCACATAAAATTTGGGTTTGGTAATCTTTTTATTTTTCCCAAAAGCACTTTCAAAACCTATATATGTCAATAATTTTTGAAATTAGTGTTTGGTAAAAAAAATCAAAGTCTTTATTATCCAAGCACTTCCCAGATTCCTCAATTTTTAAAGGCGGGAGGAGGAGCTTTTAAAAGCTACAAAAGCATAAGCTATGGTCCCACCAAAATTTAATCTTGATTTATCTTTTTGTCCTATTTTATTTTGTAAATGCATAAAAATTACCCTTAAATATATATATATACAATCAATTTTTATTTCTTATATTTTATTCTTTTTAAATATTATTATATTTTATTTTCAAAACTATTGTATGATACCATTTCATTTAACTTGTCAAAAAATAAAAATAAAAATAAAAACAAATTTTAAATAATTACTTAATTTTAGTTTATTTTTGTTTGAAAATTATATATATTTAAAATTGGTTAAAGTAAAAATAATTTTTCTTAACAATCATAATAATAGTAATAATTAGTAAAATTTAATATTTAATCTATTTATATTTAATAGTAAAAAAATTAATTATTTTTAACCCCAATAAAATTGAATAAAACTATTTTTAGAGATATCTGTTTTTGTCATTTGCCACAACAACAATGGTTGAATCTAGTATTTTACCAAACACACTTTGATTGTTTTTTTAATCGGCTTTAACTTTAATTAATATTTTACAAAGCGTTTAATCGCTTTTCTCCATTTGACAAAGAATTGCGGCGAAAAGTGCTTTTACAGAAAAGCCGTGCAATACCAAACTAAGCCAAAGAAGATCAAAGAAACTTTCGGGCTTTCAGCCTATCACATTTCTTTTCTTATTAATTTTATCTTCAATCGTTTTGATAAGAGTAGTTTTGTAGTCTGGTGGAAATTATTTAGTTAGTTGAATAAATGTCGGAACACTTATTTGATTATATTTATTTAATTGTGTGAGGGATTTCGATCATTTTGGTGGGAATATAAAGTTCCAAAAACTTATATTCCAAAACTATTTGATTCTCATCCACAACAATACCAAAAATATAAGTTATTGTAAGAATAAAAGTGAAAAAATTATTTCTCCAAATTAAAAGTGAAATCTAAGTTTCAATTGGTCGAGTTGGTCTCATTTTCGGGTAAGTTTAATTTGCCTCTTTTTTTCTCTATGCAGCGTGTTGGATAAAATATTCCCGATCGGACCCTTTGTTAGTTTAGGCCATTTTGCCTTTCTTCAGTAATTCTCGATATTTTGAGTTGGTTGTCTTGGTTTCTAACAAAAAAATAGCAACTCATAATCCATGAATTCAATCTAAATAAAACCTAATTTTAGAATTTTAATCTTCTAATTTTAATCATCTAATTAACTAACTAAACTAATCAACCTAATCAAAATTTTTTAGTGTTAATTAAATAAGAATAAATTTGTCATTTCGAAAATAATTGGTTAATGACCCGGAATTTATCTCATTAGGTATACCCCAATTTGGCCAGTTTGTTTAATATGCGTGTTTGCATTTTTTAATACAGCGTGTTGGATCGGATATTTCTGGATCGGACCCTTTGTTAGTTACCTGCGACTAGGGCAATAGCTTGGTTGTGTGCACATAACTCGAAGCAGTGTGTTGATTATGTCAGTCCTGTGTTCGTTTTGGCATGACAAAGATTGTGCGTACGATCTTGCCGTAAGATCTAATAAAGTGAAAAAACAAAAATACAAAAGAAATGAAGGGTGGGCCCACGTGTTTTTTGTATTGTGTTGTACGCTTTCCCGCCATACTTCCTAGCGTCATTTATTTCCAACAAATTGCCATGTGACGCGTAAAGTGCCACTCCACCGGTATATTAAGTGCTAACGGAATTTAAATTTTGAAACCAAAGGGGAAATTGCTTTACGCAAACAAATTGGCACCCAATTTTTTTTTAATTGAAACTGGTATGAAACAGAGAATCCGATTTCTTTTTTGTTTTAGATTTTTGTTAAAGGGAGAGCAAAATGGGATTTGAGGAGTGCATAAATCGTAGTCGATTCGTCGACTCATACCTAATCAATATATTTTTCTTATTCGGACTAAGTTGCCCTACTATATACACGTACATCGAAATTCCGCCCATCCCAAAACAAAAAACAACCCCACCATGACCAGGCCGCCACCATCAGTACCATCACCAACACCGAGGCAATTGGATCGCGGATACCATGACGACCAAATCGTAAAACAACTTATCTTTGCTATTGTATGCTAATGTATTTCCATATACGATGATAAAGAGAAGTTTCGGAGGTTTAATATTTTAACGTCTTAGCATGGGTTTCATTCTCCGGTGAAAAACTCAATAGAGTTTTTGAATTCAAATCACTATACATCATTTACTCAAATAGTCGATGCTTTTCTTTCATTCTTTGTGATCTTGATTGTACTATGTGATTTTTAAACTAAATTGGAAGTTTCTGTTAGTAATGGTGGAACTTTGAGATTTGGGGATTTGACTAATTGGTGTTAGGATTATGGATCTTAGCAAGTGATTTGCAAGTCTTTTACTTTCGATTCTTTCATTCTCTTTTATTTTCTCACATGATGTGGGTAGTGAGAACTGTCTGTTTAGAGAAGCAACGGTGGTGGTGGTGAAGATTTTTTTATTTCTTGTAGTCATCGGTGGAGGAGCCAGGCGTCGGTGATGGAGATGTTTGCGATAGGTAGTATGAATTTTGTCTAGGATTTGATCCACGGTGCTGTTTTTTTGCAGTGATTCATGTGTATTTAAGAAGGGCATTCTGGTCCGAGTTCAAAAATTATACTGAGTTGGTGTCAATCAATGAGTCGACTACGATTTATGCGCTCCTCGAATCGCTTTTTGCTCTCCCTCTAACAAAAATCTTGTTTTAAAGGGGACGGAAGAGTTTTTCGTTTTTACTCGTGATATCCAAACAGGTTATTATATTCAAGATAGTTAATATCGCGTATCGGTATCGTATTGGTCGGGTCCTATACACCTTTACAAATGATAATATCTGTTTTTACAGGCGATACATCATTTAATATAGAATTTTAAATAATTATAAAATCATAGTAAAAAATTATAACAATCATACACATATCTCAAATATCCAAAATATAAGATGGTTTTATTAGAGATTCTCCAATGGTCATTGTGTGTGTTTCTTATATGACAACACAAATAATACATCGTCAATTTATTTTAACTTAAAATTAGGGAGAGAAAAAAATTCATCTCCAACAGTATTGCATGTAACATCTTCAATTAATTAGTATAAATTTATTTTCCATAATTAAAATTTTATTAGAGCTAAAAATAGTTAGTTAATATATTAAAGTCAATTCAATTGAAATAAAAGCTTACTAGAATGGTAGACAATGTCAAGGAATGTCTAAAACTAGACATTCACCTTGACAATGTCTACCCAAAGTCATCATACATTGGTTTAAGACATCATGGTTGGAGAATGATTTTAGAAAAAATGGATGTGTATCTAAGTGGATTTTGAGATTTATCTCACACACATGCCATTGGAGAAGCTTTTTATCCAACGTTGTGATTGTTGTACCATTATGCCGATAAATCTTTTTCGTTATTCCTTCATATTTATCTTTTATATTTCTCGCCTTTATGATGAAATATGGTTTCCATCTTATATCTCAGTATAGTCATTGATTTTATATTATAAATATATTAGGGCTTTTACCTTCTCCAATTGACATTGTACTTGTCTGTAAAATACTAGATGCATGTTGATGAAAAATTTATTCACGAAGCCGATAATATCTTTTTTCCCAGTTATGAAAAAAAGCGATATATCGGTTTGTCTGGCCTCAGCCTAAAGATAATATCATTTCTTCTTTAGTATCGCTGATATTTTTGACTATCGTATAGGTATTTTCCGATATCCGATAAAAAAGCGTAATATCGGCTGTACAACCGATATTGACTACCTTGATTATATTTTAGAATTTTTTTTATTCTTATTAAATTCATTTTACTGATTATAAAAATAATAAAATAAATAACAGAAATTGGGCTATTTAGCCAAAAGGGTACTTTTCCTGGGTCAAATGAACGGGTAAACATTCCACCTGGGTCAAATGGACAGGAGAATCTTTTAATTGAAATGGACGCAACTACCCTACAGAATCGCCACGTCCACCAAAACCCACCACGTTCTCCTCTCTTCTTCAACAAAACCACCAACGTCCTTCTCATCTTCATCTTCACAAACCGGTAAGTTTTCAAACCACAAATTCCTCCACCGTCTCCCCACCCAAAACTAGTTTCATCCACCATCTCTAACAATCATCACTTTGTAAATCGTTTTCCTCCATAGTCTCCCTAACAATCATCACTACGGAAATCGAGTGTCATCAGCCGTTTGCTCAACATCAACACCGTCATAAAATTAGTTTCATTCACCGTCTGCAAACACCATCAACACTACGGACATGAGAGGTTTCTAGCATATTCTAAGAATTAGGGTTTCAATCATTTAGGTGTATTGGAAGAGTTAGGGTTTCAATCGATCCCTTTGAGAATGTCTCCTAAAATTAGTAAGTTTTCAAACCCTAACTTTCTTTTATTCTTATTTTCCGATTGCATGATTAATTTGTTGAATTGGTTGTTCTTATTTTCATTTTAGTAGATTAATGTGTTGAATTGCTTGTTTTATTTTCATTTCAATTAGTATGTTTTAGATGAAATTGGTTTGCATCTGGTTATTTAAGTATTTTCAATGTTAAATTGGATGAAGTGAAATTGGGTGAGTTTGGTTTTCATCCGTATCCGAGATTGTTTTGGGTTTAAGCCCGAGGATGGGCGGTTTCATCCAAAGTGTTAATCTACTGTGATGTATATTGTTTCAACAGATTAATTAAAACTGGATGAAAACTGTTTCATTCAGGTTTAACGATACATCTGCAGTGAATATGAGACTAATAACATGATAGTATTGTATGTTGTGGATTTTGGTAATAATTTTTAACAGGATTTAATTTGGTTGTTGTATGAAATTGTATGTTATGGATTGCATCTGGTTATGTTTTGGATTGATTGCATGAAATTGGTTTGCAATTGGTTACGAGAATAGGCATTATCCAGTGATGCTCGGGTGTTTGAAAGGCGGTTTTCATCTAACTTTAAGTTAGGGTGTAACTGGTTTGCATCTGTTGGTGGTCTTAAATTTAATGATTATGGGACTAATAACATCATATTGTTGGTGTATTTAGGATGTAGACTAATTTCAGATGATGGATGAAATCTGTATAGTTAGGATGTAGACAATATGAGTTGATTCATTTTGGAAAAACTAAACATCTCAGTTTAAGTTAGGATGTAATCGTGTAAACACGATGGAATCTGTAACAGTTCTTTATTCTTTGGGTAAATACCATGAAACTGAACTAATCACAACATTAATCTGTGTAGTTCTTTGTTCTAGTTAGTTCTTTGTATCTGATAGGATGTAATTGATTTATTATGTTAAGTTCGTGGATGAGCTTACTGATTACAAGCCAAATAATAGTTTGTATGTTATATATTCATAGATGTATTGGGTTTCATCGATACCCAGTGACGGTTTAAAATGCAGCTTTAAAGATAGGATGTAATTGAATTTCATCCAGATTTAAAATATGATTTAACTGATTTCATCCAAATTGTTGCCGGAAGCAATAACAAGAAGAGTAAGAAGAGAGCTGAAGCTGAAAGAAGAACCAAGAATAAGCATGATGTGAACGTGGGTGGTGAATCAAGCACAAGGAATGTGGATGATGTGGATGCCGAAATGGATGAAGACAAGTCGAGAAAAAGGAAGGGAAGAAATCGTTCTGATCAAACATGAAACCGACAGTTGATTTACTGGGTTCACTGGTATTTCTTGAGAAAGACAAGAGGTTTTATTAAGGAAGACTAAATTTTGGAACTTTATTAAGGCGATCAAAGAAGGAAAGGTGGTCAAGGTCCAATGTAGCAAAGCTCACAGAAAGGGCGTTAGAGTTCATCATAAGAAGTTTTGGCCAGACGAGGTTAGCATTCAAGATTGGTGATCAAGTTTTCAAGACTGATCCAAACCATCTTGTTGTTATTTTCAAAAATGAAATCTCGTATGAGTGAAGACGATAGAAAACTTTATGGACCAAAGAGGCCCTAGTTTGAAAACTTGCATTTTACACAAATCTTTTTCACGGAGCCAGTGAGAAGGGATGATGAGAAGAAAGGGAAGGTGAAAGAAGAAAGTTCTGGAGCCAAAGAGAAGAAAAGGACATACAAAGAGAAGAATACCGGGGACAAATTGGATAAGATCTACATCGTTGAAGAAATAAAGGCTGTTATAAATGAAGAAGACAAAGAAGAAGAGTTGGCGATACTTTTTTTGTTGTTCATGTTTTGTACAATCTTGTTCATAAACAGAAGGTATGTATATCAACTACAAGTATTTGAAGCGCCTACGGTCAATCGATAGCATTAATAGAGTCTCATGGCGGATCTTATCCATGAGCATCTAATGCAAAGTGTTGCTGATGTCATATAAGACACCTTACTCTATCAATGGTTGCTGACTTCTATTTTCTCAGTGAGTATCATCTTTTATCTTTTGAATATATTTTTTTACATTAAATTAATCACGTGGTGAGTATCATCTTCTATCTTTTGTTGTTGCAGTTATGGATTTTTGAGAAAATGAAAGATATTAATAGGAAAGACAACAGTGAATCATGGCCAAGGTTTGCAAGATGGGACTTGTATAAAGTATCTTGCGAAATTGAGGGAAGCTTGAAACTCTTTCAAGCAATCAGGTAAAAATCTATCCCTATTATAACTGGATGAAACCAGTTACATCTTATGTTATTAATGGATGAAAACCATAAAACCAAGTTACATCATGTGTTATATGTGGATGAAACCCAGTTACATCATGTGTTATCATATGTTGAAATCAGTTACATCCTGTGTTAACTGAAATGAAAAATATATGTTTATGTGTTTGTAGGTTGTTGATTTTGTTGGTAGCTGGAGTGAAGAGGAGAAACAATTATGCTTGTTTGATGAGGAAGAAGAAAACAAAGATGAAGATGATATTTCCAAGTTGAAGAATGAACTAGAAGAGAAAGATAAGATTATATGTCACTTGAATGCTGAGTTAGGAGCAAGGAATGCTGAGTTGGAAGCAAAGGATGTTGACTTGGAAGCAAAGGGTAGGACAATCTCAGACTTGCAAAGTCAAGTGGAAGCCTTGAAAGCGCAACTCAAGCCTCAACCGGAAACTCCGCAAGCTTCACCTATTGAGATTGTTGTTTATACTACACCTGAGAACTTTTCAATCTTAAAATCACTTAAGATATGCAAAAACTAGTGGAGGGTGTTGTTCCTGAAGATGCTAGCAAGGCAGGTGAAACCAGTGGAGCCATAAATCCAGATGCTGACGATATTCACGAAGCAGAACCGGTAGCACCAGTTCCTCTAGCAGAAATCATCGAAGAAGAAATTATCGCAACAGAACCTCTGGCAGTTATGAATCAACTTGGATCGATTGAGAATAAAGTGAAGAACGTATATAAAAGGATTAGAAAGAATTATGGTTCGGAGTTTGTAACTTGGTGAGGATGAGCGTGCGAGAGAAGAAGCGAGAAGGAAGATAAGTTGAAGAAACTAACAAAGAACAACAAGTTGTGGAAAAATTACTTGAGTGGCGGAGAAAGAGAAGTCTGAAGAAAAGTTAATAAAGGAGTACTTTGGAACCGGAAATTTAAGGTACGTACACGCATTCTTTTGTTGTTATTTTTTTTTTCATACTAACGCAAGTGTTTTTGTAAAAGGACTGCTAAGTTTAAAATAGGATGTATCTGGTTTGATCATGTTAAAAATGAAACTTATGTGCTTGTTTGAAATTGGCTGAACTTGTTTAAATGCAGCGACTGCGTTTGGAAAAGCAATAGAGGTGTATGTATTACTGGAGAACACATCCAGCAACTTGTTTTCAATCTGCCATTGGTGAACACTATTATGGAGTTCAAAATCACAAAATTGAGACAAATGTTTCAATCTGGTGGTGATACCAAAGGATACTTCAAGTCGATCTTTCTCAGTGCGCTTGCATGGGTAAAACCTGATTTAAAACTTGATATAAACATTTGAATCCTACATTTTAAAATGAATGAACTAAGGTTTGCAATTTGAGCCAGACTTGATGCCATTGCGGAAATGAGATGATGGAGGAAAAGAGATGATAAATGCTGAACTGGAGAATATTGATGTCGATACGCATCACTTGTTCATCTCGATGGTGAACGCGAAAGAATATTTCACATTGATTCCCTATGACATCCATGAAAGATCTTGGACACACTACAATTCTCTCCTAGGTTCTTCAAACTATTTAGAGGATGCTAAAATAATGGCGCAAATAGTAAGTGGCTCCTTAGCATTCTCCTTGAAAGTAGTAGTATGGATGACATTGATGTCGTCATGAAATCAGATTGTCCACAACAGGTAATAAAGGCGGTCGTTAACTCTTTGAACTAAATTATAACATACAAACTGAAACGAAGTTTGAACTGACATTACATATTCATTTGTCTTGTAGTCCCGATTCTTTAGTGTATGTTATCTACTTCATGGAATGGGCAATGACAAAGGGTTACTCCTTTAAAGACAAAGATATTGTAGGAGAGGAGATGAGCGCAAGACGAATCGATCTCGCATATGAAATCCTCGGTGATGAGAATAGTTCTTTGGAAAGATTGATGTATTTAGGTTGTTTAGAAAATATTTATCAATGTAGTTCATTTGGAAGTACTTTTTTTTTTTTTGAACTCTGTCTTCGCATACATTTATGATAGGATTTACATATCTTAATTGCAGGTTAATTAAATATGATTTTTTTTACTGAAAATTGCCTATACTTCAATTCCCTGATAGTTTCCATGTAATGTTGTGATGGAATATGCAGGATGAAACCAGAATGATTACATTTTTTTGTCAGAATATACAAGATGTAACTGGTTTCATCCTGTATAAAACTATTTTCAGAGTTTGCAAGTTGAAAATATTATTTTTTTTGTCAGAATATCGAAGGATGAAACCAGTTTCACTTGGGCCAAAAAATCTTTTTTTTCGAGAATACCAGGATGGCTGGTTACATCCTAGCCCGTATAAAACTATTTTCGAGTGTGCGGAGTTGGAAAAAATATTTTTTTGGTCAAAATGTGAAGGATGAAACCATTTCCTGCGGCCAAAAATCTCATTTTTTTTCCAAAATAGGCGAGGATGAAACTGGTTATATCCCTTACAATTAAATTTGAATCTTCGCAAACATTCAATTTTGGTGAAAACTGAAAGGAATGTACAATTAAGAAAACAATAGAAGACTATAAGATATATATATTATAAAATCAAGAGAAATACTTTAAAAAATAATTCCACAAGATATGTTTTTATGAACAAAAAAACAATTCAAGGTAAATACTAGTTGCAAAAATATAATTCCAGGTAAATGAGTCTTAAATGTGCAACAAGAATTTGAAGAGAAGAATAAACTAACAAAGATATCATAGTAAGACGCTGCATTTAAAGAAGAAGAAGATGTTCTTAATCGCTTCTTAACTTTGCTTTGCGGGAGGATGAGGACATGTCGTCTTGTTATGGCGTGCCTTAGTATGGCGATTCCGCATACGTAATTGGTGTCTTGAAACTTGCGCTACGGTGTTAGGAATCTGCTTTGTCTTCGTCCACCGTTTTTTTTTTTCCTAGGACAGTTGGTGGGTACATGAGCTCTCCATTAGCAACATCAATAGGCTTGTCGTGATCGGAAATGGGCTTGATAGGACGATCATACGAAGCACGGATGCTTCGAGAATCTTTGAAATACACAGATTAATGTACTCGTAAACATTGATGTTAGCTGAAACCATACATGCGATAGCGTGATCACAAGGAAACTGCTCCGTAAACCAAACCCTACTGAACTTCGCAATATTAACAAAAGTGTACTTGCCGGACTGTACTTCCCACTCCATGTCACTCGGTTGGTTATTATCCATTGAGCACCAACACGAATGAAGCCTGCACTTTTTCTCTAGCCTAGGACAAATGAATCCTTTATACATGCCCCCTTCGACTTCCTTTTACTCATCCGATCCATTATCTTAAGTCTAATCCAGTTAACTAGTGTTGCAATAGGCATACCTTTCTTAGTCCCTAATCCAACCATTGAATGACTCTGCAATTTTGAACACATGTCGCCATAACGACAACCTTCACAATGTGTATTGGACCAACATTCCACTGGAAGTTCACTCAAGAATTTGTGAAGACCATCACATCCCATATCTTTCAACTTTTGCATACCTTCACGAAAGCCTTCATGCATTGATGAATAGAAATATTGTTTGAACAAATCCATTGCAGCACCATGCTCTCCCTTTTTATTGTTGGTCTTACTACGAAAATTGTTCTTCAAATGCTGGTAACAAAAACCACGATGGAAAGTTTGATAAACATCACGAATACCTTGGATCAAACCTTCATGGCGATCCGAAATAAAATTTAGCACCCGAGGACTCAAGATAGATTGTAATTTCTCCAAGAACCAATGCCAATTGTCAATAGTTTCACTTGAAACGATACCGTATGCCATAGGAAATATTCCTACAGAAACAAAACAAACAAAAAATAAATAAAAATCATGAAATGATCGGAATCGCTATTGTACAGAATGAAAACCAGTTTCATTCTCTAATCTAACTTCACCAATTAAGGATGAAACTGGTTTCATCTATAATCTGACATCAAAACAAATTCTGAATTTCTTTCAAATTTATAATCAGACATCAAAAATGAATCTAAACTAGAAGACATACCATTATTCGCATTCTTCCCGGCAGCCGCCATAAGACAGCCCCTAAATTTTCCAGTTAGGAAAGTAGCATCCAAGAACAATACCGTGCGACAATACCAAACCCGAGATGCAAGCATCGAAGGCTAAGAACAAACTCTTAAACTCGACCCCTTCAATAACTAAATCACCCGACTTCCTGCATCGTTTTCTTTTAACTACCACACCACCAAACCAAGTCGGTAGTATGATTTAGTGTCCTCAGCCATACAACCTTGAAACATAATTCTTTCTAAGATGCGCCCGATCGTAGCTCAATGTTAACCCATAGTCACTTTTTTGAAATCATCAACAATATCCCTGCATTTCTTGTTGGGATTTTGTTTGATCTGGTCAAATATTAAGCTCTTGACAAGTTCGCACGTAACTGGATCATCATTTGTTCCGTCACTATAACCAAGCACAACATGTATGTTCCCCGATTATAGCTTTTGAGAATAAATGACCCTTCACATTGAAGTCTTGAGGCGCATGGAACTCCACCACACATTCCAATTTCTCCTTCTAAAACACTCCACAATATATCGTTTCGGATTGCTCTTGACGACTACGACCTTGCGACCAAAAAAAAAAATGGTTATATTTTTCAACAACAAGACGAGCTTCATCTCGTCCTCCATAAAAATATTGACCCAACACCTTTATAATAAACTCCCATTGAATTTGCCTTGCAAGATTTTTTTAACCGACATCTTTCCATTGAATGCACGTTCTTGAGACATGGGGATATCTTGAGAGGAAGGAATAAGTGACTGATCTGAGCTATTGTCTTTACCTAAAAGCAACTCCGTCATTGTAGGTTTACGAGTAACTTTATTGTTGTTCGGAAGATGACAAGGAATAACCAACTGATCTTTGCTAGGGTCTGATGCTAAACGCAACTCGCTCATTGTAGGTTCACGAACAAAATCAGAAACACGAAGAGGAACACATTCAAATAAACGAAGCTCCAAGAAAGACAACTGCTTAACAATACACAATGATAAGAAAACGAGAATCTTCACATCACTGTCAACAACCATGATTTTCCCCTCGTGGTCAAATACAAACTGAATTGAGTCTGGTGTAATATTATTCCAATAAGAACACACATGCGACTTCAATTCAACTGTTGACTTCATATTAACTTGGTATGGACATGCATCCGTATCCCGGATAACCACACAAAGAATATGAAGACCCATATACAAGGAATATATAAACAACATTTATGAATGGATGTATTCAATTAAAATAAAAAACAAAGACAAAACCAAATTAAACAAACGGTGTTGACTAAAAATAAAGGATGAAGCTAGTTTCATCCTATTTTTAAAAACGGAAAATAAATCAACTAGCCTAGCCTTCACCATCAGGTGCATTCACTACTGGTGTAAGACAAGCTAAACCATTAAAGTAACCTAGTAGTTATAATAGTTCATTCGAGGATTTCAGACATCGTGCTGAGTTCCGTAGAATTGTGACACTCATACTCATCATACCAGTTAGAGCTTTCTTATATGCAAATGAATAAAGAAAGTTTAGAAAAATATGCTATCATAAGAATCTGAATGTATAGAGAAAATAAAAATGTGTAAATATTACTCGTGAAGAATGAACGGAGCTTCTTTTTATTTTGCATGTTTGTTTAAATTTGTAGTTCAAAAGTTATTTTAGCCGCCCCGTGATTATTTTGTTTTTCGATACAATGTCACTAAACATTGTTCCATAAACTATGTTTGTAGGGGGGTAATATTCACGGTTCGATTACATCGTTTTCAAACATATCTTTTATAGAACTAAAATACTATTTGCAGTCATTAAAATTTTAATGAATACAATATACAATTATTCATGCACAAAACCATATCCAATTTTTTCATGTTTAATCCCATAAGGCGCCTAATCAAACAGCCCTATTTGACTCAAAGTCATTGTTTCCACATTGTACTCGTAATATTCTTCTCCCTAATAAAACAAAATTCAACCAGAAATAATGTTCGTATTAATAGTTTTGGTTCAGCTATATGTCTCTGATGTTATGCATAACCTAATTAGGTCTTTTGGCAAATATTGGTTTAATAACATCCATAACTATTTTACATTTAATTCCTTTCAAAATATATTTTGGTATGAACTAATCGGAACCTAAACCATTATAAATTTACAAATTTGTTTTGGATTGCTTATTTACTATCTCAATGCTAAAAATTAATGATAGAGCGGAATTTGGATATTACAAGGGGTAAAAACAAAATCACTTTGTGGGATAAATAAAGATGAAGGACTATATAATGGATGGTTTTGACTATTTAATTGGATATAAACTCGTAAATCAAATAATTTTATTTATAAAAAATGAAAAATATGTAATAAATATTGATCAAAGAATAAGAGGTCACCAAGCTCTTTATAACTCTCTCTATTTTTGAAGCTTTAACAGGTATGAAACTAAATTTGGAGAAAAGTATTATGATTAATGGTGGTGTTGTGAGGTTATTGGAATATTGTCCAAAGAGTTAGGTTATAAAATTGAACACATGCCAATCAAATATCTAGATATGCCTATAGGGGCTAGCTCAAGAAATATTTTTGTGGGATTGAGTCATTGAGAAGATAGAGCTAAACCGATGACATGGAAGAAAAATATATCGAATAAAGGTGGTAGACTAGTTCTTATAAAAAGAGTTTTGCGATTTATTACCTTTAACTTTTCCATCTTCCGGTTTGTGTTGAAAAAAAAATGATAAGATTGATGCGTAATTTCTTGTGGGGTGTTGTTAAGGGAAAGAGGAAAATGGATTGGGTGGCATGGCTGAAGTTTTGTTTGTCTAGGAAGAGTGGTGGATTGAGTGTACGGATCTTAAGAACAACAAACAAAGCTCTCCTCTCCAAGTGGGTGTGGAGATATACCATACAAAAGAAAACCCTCAAGAGAAACATTATTAAGTCAAAAATCAAAGCAAATTAGGATATTTCTATGCCGTGGATGATAACAATGTTCAAGGCAGAAGTTTGTGGAACAACGTGCTCAAGATGACACATGAACTGCAAAATCATATCAAGTTCAAGGTAATAGTTGCATGAAAAATCATAAAAATAATTTACTATCATTCCTAACTGATTCCAAGGTGACAAAACTAGTTTGAATGGTATTGGTTTGGATGAAAGTAAGTAATCCAACCCATGGCAATTTATAATTTATGGAAATGTCGGGATCCATAAATCCAACCAATTTTCAAGGATTTTTTCAAAATCATAGTGATGACATATATATAAAGGGATCCATAGATCTAGCCCAATGAAAATGTTTCCTTATAACAACAGTAACACAGGTGACCTGTATGGCTTAAACCTATTTTCATGGGACGTAATCGTTCGGGATCGGTTTGGGTCTTTATTTGACTCGGTCTTGTAGAATTGTTTGTTGTTGGTGTATTCTGTTCTTTCTAGTAACTTATGTATATGCCTTTGTAGATATTGTTGTTGCTGGTGAATGAATCATAATTGGAGTCCTTAAAGCCAACGATCTTTCGTGAAACTTTGATGTTGTTGCTTGTTGAGTGTTTGTTAAAGATTCCTTTGTTAAAAGAGCATGTAGTGTTGGATGGAAAAAATTAGCAAGAACTTGATGAAAATTCCAAATCTCAGTTAGGAAATAATACTTTGATTAACAAGCACTTGAAAAATTTAAAACAAAGTACCCCAAAGCAGAACACAAAGTAAAAAAAAAATGAATAAGAACCTTAGCTAAAAACCTAATACAATTATATAGATCATGAGAAACTTATAAAGATCAGAAACCCAAGTTAAGAAACTGATAAATAAACTAATAATAAGTAAAAATCGAGATTCAATGGAAGAAGAACCATCTAAAGTTGAACCTAAAACAAGTTAGTTTTGAGCCGAAAACATTGATAAAATCACGTCCAAACAAATCAGAAAGAATAAATATAACAAAGGGATAAGATTAATTGGGTTGAGATTCTCTTGGTCAGATTCGCTCCAAATGAACGGATCTGACCAGGAGATTGCTCAAACAACTAGGGTTTCAGATTTTAAAGAATTTTTGGAGAAAGAGTGTTTTTAGAGGGTGCGTGATTTGGAGGAGAGTGTTTTTCTAAAGAGAATTCCCACGGTGATGAGTATTTACAGTTGTGATGATTGCATTCTCCTTCTCATCATAAGAAAAAGAAAACCTTTTTTCCTCCTCTCTCCTTTCTTTCCCCCCAACAACAGCGATAACTAAAACCCTAGCCGCCTGAATCCATATTTGTTTAGATCGGCTCCTACGAGCATGTCTGGGCAGATCTATAAACTCTAAATCTTTTTCTTACTTTGTTTTATTTCCTCTTGTCTTTTTAATGCTTGTTCTTGCTTGTATGGAGCACATTTTTCTTTGATTTTTAGTTTCTCAAATTGATTTTAAATCTAGGTATTGTTCAAGGCTTTCTAATTATCTGTTTTTTCTGATGATGAACTTTAAGAGTTGGGATTTGGTTTTTTTTCAAAAGATGATCATTTTCCACTTTTGCCGCAACATCAACATTAACGACCTCTGCAACACTGATTACTTCAACATCAACTCCAATAGACACTACAACAACACCAGTAACAAAAATAATATTTCAGATTCCGACAGATACAACGCAACAACAACCGGAAACACACAGACATAATTTTTGATTCAGATCGATTCAAACTGATTCATACAGTTCTAGTAATCAGATCCATTTTTAACTTAGTAAGTTACTTTATATTAGATAGTTGGTTTATTGTCCTACAAAACCTTGGGAAAAGTTGGTTCACTTAATGAACCTAACACATCTACTTCATGTAATGGTGTTACTTTGTTTGGTTTTGTTCGAAACAAAACTAACAGGGTCATTTAAAGTAGTTTGGTTACTGGTTCTTGGTTTATCGCAATGGTAGAGTTGGATTGGATTGGAATGGTAGAATTGAAGAATCAGACGATCAAAAACTATGGTGTTTATATAATAGTTAAACATCAAAAACTATGGTGTTTAATATCATTCAATTTGCTGTGTAATGGTCTTAAACCTTGTTTTCTGTTTAAAAGACTTGCCTTGTAATGATGCCGATCTTGACTCGATGTTTTTCAATATAATTAAGATTTTCCAGAGAAAAGAATAAAAAACAAAAGCATATATATCATGTTAAAAAGAAAAAAGAAACACAAAAATATAAGTTCGACAACACTTCAAATATCGTTGATTGCCATTTTTTTGTCGCTTTGAAAGTCTCTATCATTAGATCTGTGTTTCCATGATCTATTCCAAGTTGTTAGTTGATGTGAAACTTGGAAGATAAAATCCTCTGGCCATAATGCTTGATGATCTAACAACAACAATAAAATCCTCAAAAAAAAACAAAAAAAAAAAATCCAATTTGTTTCCTCCAAGACCATTTTCTAACTTAAGCAACTCATCACTAACAACACCCACACATGGCATATATCCCTAACTCATTATCTTGACTTAGCTAACAAAAAGTGCTTAACTCATTATCCAAAAGTTGATTAAAATCAAGCTCGTTCTTTGCATTCAAAAATATTTTAATTGCACCCTTTTAGTGACATAATTCCATTCTCAACATCTCCTTAAACACCTAAACCACAACTTCACTACTTTGATTCCCAAAACCAGTTGTCCTAAAAGTGTTGTTGCTTCAAGCCTATAAGCTTGTGTAATGTGTCATATAAAATATATCTAAGTTACTTGCTTCTAGACTCAAGTGTGTTTTGCATAAGATTATCTCTCCTGCTCAAACCGCTTTTTCTTATTCGGTAGATCCATTCATGATAATATCATAATTGCACATGAACTAATACATTCTATGAAAAAACAAAAGCTCAAGATGGTTGTGCAGCTGTTGAGTTAGACATGTCAAAGGCTTTTGACAGAGTAGAGTGGAGTTTTCTTATGGACAATCTCAGAAAACTAGGTTTCTCAGAAGTTTGGTGCAACATGATTGAGCAAGTGCATAACCCGGTGTTTCTACTTCTATCTTGCTCAATGGCTCACCCAGTGTGTATTTACCAAAAAAGGGGATTAAGGCAGGAGACCCCCTCTCCCTTATTTGTTTATCTTATGTATGGAGTGTATCTCCAGAGCTTAATTCAAAGCTGAAAGAAAAACCTCATCCATGGCTTTAAAGCAAACAAGAATTGTCCCTCTATTTCCCATTTATTCTTTCTTGATGATTGCTTTATCTTTATAAAAGCTAGGACTAAATATGCTAGAAACTTGTCTACTCTAATTTAGCAATTTAGTAAGTTCTCAGGTCAAGATGTGAATTTTGATAAATCAACTCTAGCCTTTAGTATAAAAATCCCTAACTCTGTGAAGAATGAAATAGCAAATATCTTAAGAATTAGGAAAATGTATTTAGGTGAAAAATATCTAGGTGTTCCTCTTTTATTACAAAAAAAATAAATATGACTCTTTTGTCCATCTCCTAAATAGTTTTAGAGATAGACTTGATATTTGGCAAACCATCTTCTTTGCGAGTGTCTCAAGGCTTGATTTATGAACCAATCTTGTTTTAGGAAGCCTTGCTAACCATCACCTAGCAAAAGTATTCTCAATGCCTAAGGAACTCACAAATAATATGGATAACATTCAACTGAGATTCTGGTGGGGAAAGAAGGATAATAAAAAAGGCTGTTTCTTGAAATTTGGAATGATATTGCCCTTCCAAAAAGAATTAGGTGATCTAAACATTATAAGAACTGATCTCTTGAACCTTGCTTTACTCACTAAGTTATCTTGGAGGATGATTACCAATCCTGATGAACCTTGGGATGTTATTTTAAGAGAAAAGTATTTTTCTGGTTTAAATCCTCTCACTGATAGTGTTGATAAACATGGTTCCTGGATTTTGCAGGGTATATGCACAAGTTTGAATATTGTTAAACAAAACTATATTTTGGAAATTAGAGATGGTAGTGTTGTGCAAATTTGGAAAGATACATGGATTCCAAATATACATGAGACCACCATCTAGTCGGGTTCTACTCTTGGTATGACTCATGTCGGTCGAACCTATTAATCATGAGCAAAAATCTTGGAAGCTTGATGTGCTTAATCTTTTGTTTGATGAATCTCTTGTTAAAGAAATTACTAATCTTAGAATTCCTTTTGGTATGGATAAACTTAGATGGGAACCTTCTCACAATGGGATCTTTTCCATTAAGTCCGCTTTCAATGGTATATTGAATGACAACCTAGCTCGTAAACCTACCAAGAATAACCTTAATATTTGCTGGAAATCCTTTTGGAGGCATAAACTTCCACCCAGAGTACAACATTTTATATGCAAATTCATGGATAACTGCTTACCAACTAAATCTAGGCTTGCTAGATTCAGTGGCCATCATGATGATAAGTATGCTTTTTGTGATGTCAGTATTGAAACTCCCCAGCATATGTTCTTTGATTGCTCCACTACTAGGTCAATATGGAATTCTGTGAACTCTAACCTGGTAAATCTTTTGCAGGGACATGATTTGCATCAGTGGTTATGTAATCTTTTCCTAAGAACTAACAATATGGTTCATAGAGACTTTAGAATGTATGAGACAGTATGTTTCATTATTTGGTTAATCTGGAAAGCTAGATGCCTTAAGGTCTTTGAAAATAAGAATATTAGGGCCATTCCTATGGAATGAACAAACTTGGAGTTTGTTCATTTTGCTCCCACTATGGAATGAACAAACACTGAAAATGGATGTTCAAATGAGCAGATCATTCATTTGAACATCGAAAGCTCAATATCAGTAGCGCGTCTATTGTAAGGGCGTCGCCATCCCTACTAAACGGCCGAGTGGAAGAAATGACGCGCGTTCATACAAAAACACCAGCGACACTTGGATTGACGCTGCGGCTCTTGGATTGACGCCAAGTACAATCCCCGATTATTTTACTACTTTTTAATAGGGCTACACCACGGTCAAGGTCCTCCTCGGTAGTACATGGCCCCATAAATCGGAACCAGACATATCAACATCGGTTCAGGTCCTCACGGTTCCGGTCCGGGTTCCATAATGTGTTGGCAGGAACAGGACCCGTTTAAAGTCCCAAATACCCGTCAGTTAGGATTGCCGTTGGGTATTAAAAAAACTATTAAAATCTTAATTTCTTTCTCTTTTAACTTGAATATAAATTATTTTTATAAAAATTTATTATTATTTCTTTATTAATGTACTAAATAAAAAGATTAAATGTAAGAAAAAAATCAAAAATCAAAAAAATCAAAGCCAAAACTAGCAAAATACCTATAATTTTGCTAAAAAAATGATCAAAAGGTTAAATAAACGGTACCCATTACCCATGGTACCCGTCGGGTAGGATAGGTTGGACCAGTTATAAGCGGGTCTATTCGATAATTACCCACGGTCTTAAGTGGCTAATGGGTCCAACTTTGGGACCCAGGAACCAGGACCCAATTAGGCGGGTCCGGTTAAGATGTGAATGTGGGTGCCCATTGACAGCCCTACTTTTTAACCTTATTTTATCTCACTTTATCCTATTTTATCTCACTTCATCCAATTTTATCTCACTTCAGTTCATCCTATTTTATCTCACTTAAATATTATTTTTTATTTTTCATCTTTATCTTACAAAATATTTATATTAAAAAAAAAATACTAGTGGGGTCCTAGAAAACCAAATCTGTTCATTTTGCCCCGCTTTACCATAGTGGAGTAAACACGTTTAACCATCCACATGGCTCAACAAAATTTTGACTGCTCTTAATACCTCTGAAGTGGCTAATAATATTATCATGCAGATGAATGACTGGGATAGAACTATGGCTTCACAAACCACTCAAAATGGTTTAAGTTCTAATACAGTATAGTATTCGTTTCCTCCGGCACATTACAAAATAAACTTAGATGCTTCTTTTGTAGATAATAATATGTTGGCGGGATGGGGACTAATTTGTAGAGACTCTACAGGGAACAACAATAGATTGCGAGGAGGTGCATCTCTAGCAATTGATCCAAAGCAAGCTGAAGCACATTCTCTATTAGAAGCAGTATTGTGGGCAAAAAGGAATGGGTGAAAGAAAGTACATCTGGAAGGAGATTGCATAAATGTAGTGACAGCTTTGAATGAGAAGCCATCTTTAGTGAAATGGACAACATACAATCTAGTCCATAATGCACTGTCCAGTTTTGAGTCTTTTGATTTTGGTTATGCACTTATGCACATAGAGATGCAAATCACCTAGCTAGCAAAGTTTGCAAAGAACTCATTCTATTTGCTTTCATTAGTTCAATAATGTGCCTGATTGGGTTTCAGTTTTGCTCCAGCAGGATAAAAACTTCATCAAATGAAATTTCTTTCCTATTAAATAAAAAAAAAAAAAATTGGTCAACTATTCGCAATTCATGCAAGTTTTACATCCGTAAGCCAACTTCAAACCTACAAATGAAGGTCTCATCTCATGCATGCTTCCATCGTGTGCTACACTGTAATAATAAAACAATCCACTATGATCTACTTTAAACCTATATTAAAGGCATCTTCTAATTTGCTCCCAACAATATCTTAAATAAGGCAATTAGCTGGTCAGGGTTATGATCTACTATGTTGTTGTGAGGCATCCAGGAAGACAAAAACATGTGTTAGGTGTATTACACGCGTTAACCAAAAATCTTAACTAAAAACCATGAAAATGATATCTGTAACCAGAAGATGAAAAAAAAAATTATAATTAGAGTTTGAAGAGAGCTTTAGCTTCTACATTTGAAATTGCGCTCTCTTTTGGTGCAGCAAAATAAGACTTTGACTTAAACAGTTACACTTGTCACATACTAAAAATATGTATTGATCAAGTCTTTGGCCCGGCCATCCTTAGATTCTGGTCACGGAAATGTTTCTGGAAACGAAAATCCTCGCTATTCTCATGCAGCAAACGTGGCTGTAAGGCTAACACATCAGTCAAGTTACAAGACTCGCAACTGTAATTCAAAAATTACTTTTCTTACTCCTCCGTACCATATATATATATAGGCGGAGGGACCAAATTTATTAGATTAAATTTTTTTTGATTTTATAAATATCCATGGCTTTTCCTGTTTTACCCCTTATTATATTTCCTATGTTAAAAACATAAATTTAAATATGAGGATAACCAAGCAACATACGTAGGGATAAAATGGATAAAAATTAACTTGGAATTGTCACTCCGCCTATCTATCTAATGGAGTAGTATTCTCACTTTCTATGCACTGTAATTAAGTACTGCCAGTAGTTATTTTTGGGTTAGATATATATTATTGAACCAGAACCATTAAACACGCGGACAGACACATAAACATCCTCCCCTTAGTTTAATGTTAAAGGAGAACTATTTCCAAGATTTTGAAAAATCACCCAATCCTGACTGCAATCATATTAAATAGGAAAAGTAGTAAAAGACCTTCTGACCAACAAAACCAACAGTACAGGGATTAGGGGGATTCATGAAGAAGGAAGGGATTCAGTAATCTTTTCCACTAATATATATTTTTTTTTTAATTTTTTTTTTCCTTTGGTCCAAAACTACTGTTCTTCAAAATAAAATAGTACAATGATAATTAAAGTGTCAAAGAAATTATTATTTTGTGGTAAATTTTTCAGGAATACTACCATTTTTATTTTGACATTTTGTCAGCTAGTTGAAAATCTTAGCTACTATCACCCAAGTGTGGAGGGCGGTGAATTTCTGATTAAATTATGTAAACTTACCGGATAAATTTCGAGAATGGTGAATTTTCGATTAAATTTTAGCTACCATCACCTAAGTGTGGAGAGTGATGAATTTTCGGCTAAATTATGTAAAAGTTACCGGATATTCGGCTAAATGTGGAGAATGGTGAATATTTTTTTTTTTGGTCTAAACACTAACTTTTCACTACACTTATCCTAATACTATATATTGTTATTTTTAGTTGTTCATATCATCTGGTTCGGTTGCGTACCTCAGTATTTTCCATTTCCAAGTTAGAATGATGCTAATTGCCTATTTGGATAGCACATTACAAGTAGCTTTTCGACTTTTAGAAGTCAAAAAAGTAAGAAATTAGTTTAGGTTTCAAATTTCAAAACGACTTTTAATAGTCGAAAAGATGACTTTTTGTGAAACAAAATTATTTGACTTGAAACCTGGCTTACGTAAGCGAAGTGAAGCAGTTGTATCAAAAACGCGTTTTAAATTTTGTTTCTTTCGTGTTCACATATCATTTTGTTATGTGTAAAATTTTAGTTAAACAAAAGTGCACCTTAATTTTGAAAAATATAAAGATTTGTTTTTTTTTGAATTGGATAGGATG
>JAJJWW010010437.1:0-12220 GCA_023531295.1 Papaver armeniacum
TTTTTTTTTTTGGCAAACAGAGATCTTAATTATCATATATCAAAGAGTTTGACATCATAGTTACATACCCAAATTGGCTATTATCTTGAAGATTATACCTAGTGTTAACATTGTTGGTATTCTAGAATTCTTGTTTCCCACCTGTTTGCTAGAGCTCCCTTTTTCATAATCGAATTCTTGAAAAATCTCCCTCTTTGGGCCATCCGCTCGCATGTATGGGAATGGGACCTTCACGTAAGGCCAGTAGTAGGATCTCAAACGCGCCAACCTTCTCATCGAAGTGTTAAGTTGTCTTGTCCGAGAGAGCAGTGACGCATCTAAATTAAGGCTAGTTTGGTATTGCTGTGAATTTTAGAAAAGCGCTTTTCATTGTCTTTGTGTTGTGCGTTCTTTGTGTTGTCTTTGTCTTTGTGAAAATAAATCTGCATGACGTTTGGTAAACTATAATTTAAAAAGCATTGTGCAATTAACAAACCGTAAATTCATTTGGTAAAATAGTATTTAAAAGTCTTTGGTGATGTAGTTAATGACGAAAATAGACATATTTCAAAAATTAGTTTTAATGCAATTTTATTATAATAAATTATATTTCTAATTTTAATATATTTAATAAAATATAAGTAATTTTTTTAAAAATTTTTTTAATTGTTTTTATTATTTAATTAAAAAATTTATGATTATGGTTTCTATGAAAATATTATTATTTTAAAAAAAAATTATTAAATTTTTTATTATTTCATTTTTCATTTTAATATTTATTAAATTTTTTATTATTTTATTATTTTATATAATAATTTTAATTATTATTGTATTTATTATTTTAAATAAAAAATAAAAAAAATAGAGAAATAAAATGAAATTAGAATTAAAATGTCAAATGTACAATATTTGAGGGTAAAACTTGTCTTTATAATAAATTAACAAGGTTAAAATAGAGAATCAGTTAAATCGAATTATGTAGGTCCACGACTTACTTTTCCCCGGCTTTTAAAAGCTAGTCTTGAGTAGCTTTTAAAGCGGACCTAAATGAAAAGTTCTCTCCAAAAGCACTTTAAAAAAATTTACCAAACACAATTTTTGGCAAAAGTTTGTTACAAGTTTGTTACAAAGTGCTTTTGGTTGAAAAAAACAATCCCAAACGGGGCTTTAAGCACCCTTATTCATCGGTGGATAGAGAATCATGAGGAAAAAACATCATTGAAATGAAAGAACCTGGGGCATGCATGCATCCATCAAAATAGATGCCCATGCCCTAACTTTACCAAGAGTACTGAGTCAAAAGGTTTTCATTTCAGATCTACAAAGATCAATAAAAAATGTGAAGGCGAGACATACAGTTTTGATCATATTCCTAGGACGAACGACAAGACTCTAAAATAAACAAGACAATAATTTGGTTTATACATGTGGTATGCATACAACCCTTCCAATTTTGGGGATTTGCATCCTCGTAAAGCCGTAATTTGGATCACATTGACTGAATAAACCAAAAAGAAAACAGAGAAATACAGTTAAACTGTACTCGGATGGCCTGAAACTACAGGCCAACACGTACCATTTAATAGAAAAACCACCGCTATGATCTTTTGGCAGCCGTTAATGGAATCTTATATGCGAAATGTTTTGTTTCAAGTTTTGATTTATTTAGAATTAAAGATACACTTCTTGGTTTAGTATCACATGGTTTCTATTCCGATGCTGTACTGACGGTGCTGAAGTTACACCATTATGGGGAAACCTAGTTTGACCGATCGATAGGCCGTCAAGTGTCATTTTCTTTTTTCCTGTTATATGTGTATGTTGTTGTATAGTACAGAGAGACGGTCATTATGTCTGAGTTTCTGATCTGTCAAGAACAAGAAGATTATTGTCGTCATAAGAATACAAATAACGTATCAATAAAAACAGTCACGTGCCCTGCTTTATTGTAACACTTGAGTAGATACCAGTACCACCCTCACGTTGCTTTCTATACACTGGCATTATTGATCAAATTGCATGTTCTATTTTTCAAGCTAAGATTCTATTCACAGAATAGTAAAATTTTGAATTTATTTGAGTGACTGTTTTAGAACTCGTGAGGCATTTTTTCGACGTAAAAATGATTGGCTCGGTCTCTATGCTATTGACTGATTTTCAATAACTTTACAGCATTACATAAGCCTTTTTTTTTTTGGCAAATAGAATTAAAACAAGAACTTCTCAATTCTTAGGCTAGACAGCCATCTGAATTGATCCGTCCAAAAAGTGGTGACAAGCTCCACAGCTTTACAATTAAAACAATACATGGCTAAACTTATAATTAAGAGTAAACAAAAGTACAATATATAGTAATAATAGTGAAGATCATCAGAATCACCAGCCGGAATCACAACAATCAAACCCCCATCAATACCTACTGAAACAACCACTTCCATATGTCCTACCCCATGCGATAAATCTATCAAGATAAGAAGCCTCCATGACAGAGAGTTTAAGCCGCTAGGGATCGAACCAGTCTTCTCAGCAGAAGATCGGTAAATTTGTAACTTTTCAAAGTCACAAACTTGTATAATAAGGTTTTTTGGTAAAGGTCCAAAGGCCCAAACTAGGGTTGTCAATGGGTACCCATTACCGAATCCAGGCCGGACCGTAGACTTAGAGTCGGTTTGGGTCCCAAAGTTGGACCCATTAGCAACTTAGGACGACGGGTAATTACTCGATTGGACCCGAATCTAAACGGGTCCAAATGGGTAATACACTGGTTGGGTACCATGGTATCATCGCACCCGTTATTCATACTTTTATTCATGTTTTTGCTAGTTTTAGCTTTGATATTTTACTCTTTTTAAATTTTTCTCTTACATTTAATCTTTATTTAGTACATTAATAAGAAATAATAATAAAATTTTAAAAAAAATTATTTAAATCCAAGCCAAATAAAAGAAAAATATTAAGTTTTTGAGGTTTTTTAATAGTTTTCTTAAGACCCAATGGGTACTCGGAACCGTAGGTACACCGGGTATTTAAACGGGTCCGATTTCAGGTCCACAAGTTTGAACAGGACCTGGAACCGTTAGGACCCGGACAAGACCTTTATAACTAGGGGTCCGGTCTAGTGATACCCGGGAGGACCCGGACCCGTTGACACCCCTAGCCCAAACTGAACAAGGATAGAAACAAAGGACATGTATGTTTCGAAACGTAATTGAGCTGAATTTGAACAGTTGTGATACCAGAAAAAGGGCGGTGAAGTAGGAAGGTGATAGGTTTTAATCCCTCTCAACCTTCTACATATCCAGCGAAAATAGATGTTTCGACGGTGAAGACCTTGAACCTGCCGGATAGAATCACTGCCCCATTCAAAGCTGCTGATTATTAGAACTTCGACTGCTATGAAGCTTATTATTAAAAACCTAATCCTTGTATAAAACATATTACTATTAATAGGTTCTTGATACCTTGTAGTTGATAGGAAAATTTCAAACCTCCTAACTATCAGTCGATCGTGCTCTTCCCTAGCTTTAGTAATGTTGCTACCCCTATCTGATGTGAAGAGGTAGAAATCCCTTCGGATTTGATGTCCTAAAAATAAGAACACTGCAGAGTATTGCTTAAACCGCACATAGGGTTGAGGGAAACTCCACTTCAAAGACCTATCCTTGGATACAACCTATTTCTTGTAAATGTCTACATAAAGAAGCATCTAGATTGTAAAGTTTCCTTTTCTTTACATTACATTGTTGGGTCACAGTATATTTCTTGTAAACATGCCACCTAAAGAATCATCTTGTTTGAAAAGATGTTGTTTCTTTGTAGGGGTACAAGAGAATTTGATGCCCACACACAATGCGTTTTCGAAAAGATGCCCAAAGAAAGAAGATCGTATTCAGAAAATAAGTCTTGAAAAGGACAAAGAAATTCGATTTGGGCCCACAAACGAAAAATTATCCCCTACCCTTGTGCTTATAGAAATTTGATTTTGTTCCACTGAGTTGCACTGTTCAGAAATTTGGTCAACAGAGCATGAAACCTCTACTGCCGGGAAAATGTTTAAAACTTCACCGGAAATTTTGAGCTTATCAAACGAGAGGCAAAGATTTACCACATTCGTTGTTGGAATGAGAACTCCTCCATAATCATTGCCAGAGATGTTCAAACAACAAAGAAGATCACAAAGTATAGTCTCCTCCATTAAAACAACAGACCACTATCAAATGATCGGTTCCAAGCTATATTAAGAAAATTACACAATAAGAAAGGAGGATGTAAACCAATGAGCTTATGAACTTCAAACTCTGCTGATCGAACCGATTAAGACAAGGTCGAAAGACGACTTAGATACTAATCAACTGTTCTAGCTAAAGAGAAACCTTAGATGGTGGGTTTTCAAAGAAATATAAGGAAAACTCAAAATGATCCCCTATTCACACATGAACTTAATTGATTCTGTGAAAACAACCCACCAATCTGAACTATCACACGTCACCTCTTAACTATCACACCTCAACTAAGAAATTAAGAAGGAGAAAACTTGAACAATATGCTACAAATCGAGATGATCCACACAAATCTAAACCAATCTCATGTAGTAGCCTAGAGGAACCCAATACTCCTACGGGAGGAAAAGAAACTAAAAGAAACAATCATATCGTACTTTGTATTTATCCCTATAAGAGCATCATTACGAGCCAGACTTGAATATAAGGGTGGGTTATATCATTCTGAAAATCTTGTACCAAACAATGCTTACGAACTCAAGAAACTCTAGACAACCAACAAGGAAGAACAAAATTCCTTGAGAAAAAATTTCTCAAGGAAAGTTACTATTTCAGACACTCTCTCACATCACGGAAACATGCCTTGAAAAGCATTACATAAGCCTATGGGGTTGTAATATGTGCATACATCACATTATTTTTAGATGATTATAAGATATAAAGTCTAGGCTGTAAAGAATAAGCTTCCACTGTGCTAGGGTGCACTCGGTGGGATCAAGGAAATGCACACATGCATAAAATCATGACCATGCTCTATTTACTTATATATACAAAGGGGAATTTTTTTTTCTAGCCCAAATATTTTTTTTTCTATATTAAAAACCCACCATTTAGATTCCATATATGTGTAATCCATAATTAGTTAAAAGCTGACTTAGATTACAAAAATAACCTTCTACATAAATAAAGAATCTGTTTTTTATTTTTTTTATTTTATAAAAAAAGTTGGCGTTGATAAATGGTAATCCCTAAAAAACTCTAGAAAATAAATCCTTTCATTGACTAATAATAAACCCTAAATTAGGGATCTAAAAAACTCCCGTAAATAATTCACACATAATAATGCCTAAAAATACGCCTAACATGAACTCCCCTTTACTTCTTTGATTATCCTAAAATAACTCTTTTTTAGCCATGTCGTTTAATTGAAATATTTAAAAATTTGAGTTTCATAGTTTAGTGATAATTGAAATAATCATTGATTTGGTTTTGTAGAAAACTAGTTCACCGAAAATTTTAATTTCACGGTTCTGTGATAATAACAATTTTCACTAGTTCACCGAGAATTTCAATTTTCACGGTCCCGTGATAATAACAATTTTCACATTTGAGTTTGGTGATAATCGCAATTTTTTCATATTTAACTTTAGTGATAATCCCAATTTTCATATTTGAGTTTAGTGATAATGGCAATTTTCACATGTTGACAATTCCAATTTTCACAAATACCGTGATAATCACAATTTTCAATTTTATGTTTTTGAAAATCAAAATTTTGAAAATACGATTTAACCTAATCAAATATAAAGAACAATCAGTGGAGTGACCCACGATATATAATGCGATTTGATATCTTTCACTTATGTACAGTGTGTATATAAGAAAAAGACGAAAATCTAGTTATGGCATAAACACAGTTACGTGCTTTCACCGATTATCTGATTCACTATTTGTGAACCTCTCCACACAATGTCATTATATTGGTATAAACTGAATTCCAGAAATGAATTAGTAATACTTCTCCTCAAAAGACTTAACCCAACAAAATGATGAAATCAACATGAATGCAGTGCTAATATAAGAACCCCCCTTTTCTGGAAATCAATGAAGGTGTATTTTTAATTCTAGTCAACTCTTATGTACTTGTATCATTCTCATGATATAACCATATATGTAAATTTTTCATCCATGCACCATCTTTCAAATAATTCTTTGAAATCTCTATAACGTAGTTATCTTTATCAACAACAAATCTTCGAGCTCTATTAGGTTGAGGTTGTTAGAGCACTGCTCGGTCGAACTCGCATGCGTTGCTATCTCAAGCATGTTTGTCAATGTTAGTGATCAAAACTATAAGTCTTGATTTCTAGTCTACTATTAGCTAAGTCTCGAACTAGGATAGAAAGTGTAGTTGTGCTCAAGACTCCATGGCGATCATCATACAAAGACGGAGAACTACTTAAGGAACTTGTGGAACTTCATCGACTAAAAGGTATGTGGAGACTTAAACTTATCAATCACTTAAAAGTCTATCTACTATATCTCCTATCTTGAGACAAAAGTCGTTTTGCTATATAGACCATGATTATACACATTTGCAATTTCAGGCCGAGTTTATCTCGCTTATCTATTTCTTGAAATATGTGTTGGTAAGCTTTCGGTTTGGCCAAGTTCATCTTTACTAGTGACGAAAGTCATATTAAGTTTCAATCACTTGAAAATGGCTTTGACGAAAAATGGTTTGTGAATAACAACTATATAACGTCCTCTAAGAATGTTTCAACGATTGAAATGAGAGTTTAGATTATATAACCATGGAAGCATATAAACATTGTGTGGAAACACATATGTGTGTAAGTCCTTATTCCTTGAACCAAAGTATGCGTACTTTGCCGCTCTGGAAAAAACCGGAACTAGAGTCCGCGTACCAAGTTCCGCGTCTTGTCGGAAGTTCTCATCGAGAAATTCGCTCGGAGTCTCAATAAACTAAAAACAAACTTATTAGGGTACTTAAGTCCGCGTATCAGTTCACGTACTTAAGTTGGCTATTTTCTAAAAACGATTATTTTTGAACTTAAACTTATATAAACTAAGGAATGCATAATTGCAAACCATGGCTATAAAGTTCATGAATCGATTCGAGTGAATCAAATCGTTTTTGTTTCAATTATGTCTATTATAAAGATCTAAGCAATTGAACAACTCTCTAACTAGTTCATTTGAGTCATTTGAACTAGTTATGGTAAAGAAGAATATGGTTGATATGAAAGTGCTCATATGGCTAACCATTTGGTTAACTACTGTTGAACCAACTAAATATACATGTTTGGGTACGGTTACACAAACCTAAAAACGTGCATTTCATTTGTGTGTAACAAGCTAAGTTTCGATCTAACGGTGGAAAGATATTAGCTTGAATCTAATCAGGTTTTCATCTAACGGTGAATATTGAATGCTTTGTTACTAAGCTAACATTGATTGCAAACCCTGATTTGAAAGACTATATAAGGGAGAACTCTAGCAACTGGGAAACCTAATCCCCACACATCCTGTGTGATACTAGTTGTATAATCTAGAGTCGATTCTCCTTTAACCTTAGGTTTCTATCGAGACCCTGTAGGTTAACGACTTGAAGACTTCATTGGGATTGTGAATCCATACCGATACTACTTTCTCGTAGTGGTGTGATTTGATCTTGTTATTTCTATCGTACTAAGTACAATCGTAAAGATTGGCTTGAGATTGATTTCTCCGATAAGCAAGATATAAAAGAAGTCACAAACATCTTCGTTTCATCGTTTGTGATTCCGAAATATCTTCTTTCGCTAGTCGATTAAGATTATTGTGAGGTGATTGATAATACTAGGTTGTTCTTCGGGAATATAAGTCTGGGTTATCAATTGGTTCTTGTTCTCCTTGATTTATCAAAACATGGAACAAAACTCGTAGGTATTTCTGTGGGAGATAGATTTATCTATTATCATAGACTTTTCTTTGTGATACAGATTTGTTTATTAAAGTCTTCGACTTTGGGTCGTTGCAACTCTTAGTTGTGGGTGAGATCAGCTAAGGGAATCAAGTGCATAGTATCCTGCTGGGATCAGAGACGTAAGGAGCGCAGTTGTACCTTGGATCAATGTGAGATTGATTGGGGTTCAACTACAGTCCAGACCGAAGTTAGTTTGTAGTAGGCTAGTGTCTGTAGCGTCTTAATACGTGTGTGTTCAATCTGACTAGGTCCCGGGGTTTTCCGCATTTGCGGTTTCCTCATTAACAAAACTTCTGGTGTCTGTGTTATTTCTTTTCCGCATTATATTTAGTTATATAATTAAAATATCACAGGTTGTGCGTTTGAATCAATCAATTGGGAAATCCAACCTTTGGTTGTTGATTGAAATTGACTGATCCTTGAAAATTGGTCTTTGGTACTGTTCAAGTGTTTTCTCTTGTATTCAATTAGACTTGCAGATTCTTACTTGCTTAAGGACGTATTGAATCGAGAAAGACAGATATAACTCTTTGATATAGTTTTATTAATATTGAGTCTGACTATCTAGTTGATTCTCTTAAAAGTATATTGGAGTTAGTCCATACAGATCGCTAATCGAAATATTGGGTGTGGTTGTTGTACCCCCGCTTTTTCAATTGGTATCAGAGAAGGCAAACACGTTTAAATACCTTACAAGTCTGTGTTTGTAGCGATCTGACTCTATGGACAGGAATTATATCTCCATAAACGTACCACCAGTCTTCGATGACTCAAACTACTTATGGTGGAAAATTGCTATGTGTGCTTTTCTTCAAGTTCGTGATTTTCAAACATGGGTACGTGTTGTTAATGGCTATGATCCTCCGGTTAATACTGAAGGCGATGTATCTATACCGAAGGATATTGGTAGATATAGTCGAAGAAATTCTTCTTATAAAAGCAACCGACGATGACTTGAATGATATCATACATGCCATCACCCCATATATTCAGCACCATGTGACTACGTGCACTAAGTCTAAAGAAGCTAGGGATATCTTAGAAACCGTATTTGAAGGAAATACCAGTGAGAAAGAAGCCAGGCCTCAGAACCTAAATTTTGATTGGAAAAACCTTCGTATGGCAGATGAAGAAACATTTGATGAGTTTAATCACAAAGTGTCTGAAATTGTTAATGCATCTTTTGCATTGGGTAAGATTATTCCTGAAAAGGACATTGTGACAAAAATTCTCATATCGTTGCCATCTAGATACTATTCTAAGAAGCATGCCATCGTTGAGGGAAATAACCTTGATACTCTTTCCAGAAATACTCTTGTTGGAAAGATAAAAATTTTGTTCGAACATCTGCATTCGATGTTGTTTCCAACTCAAGTGAAGCCTCTAACTTGTCTTGGGCTGATAAATGTTGTTCCAATGATGCTGGTTTCGATAAATCACTGATAACAGAAAGGATCAAAGAATTTGTAAAAAGAAGCAATAGATTTGAAAAACGTCTTTTGTCAGCATTTGCTTTAGATGATTCAATAGAAGAAAAATCTTTAAATGTCAACGTCTTGGATACGTCTGATGGATGTAATGAATCCTCTGCTCTTGCAGCAGAAACATCCATGCACTCAATTTCTGATTCAGAACTTGAGTCTGACACAGAGATTTTTGAATTCTTGAACACAGAGATTCTTCAAGAAAATCTTCAATGAAAAGCTTCATTGAAGAAACTTGAATCATCAATCCAGGTGAAAAATCTTGAGATAGACTGTCTTAATGATAAACTCACCAAAACCATAGCTCTAAAGGAAAAAGAGATTAATACTCTTAAGGATGATCTACAAAGATTATCTGGAAGTTCTGACAAAATTTCAACAATACTATTTGGTCAGAAATCCTTTAAAACACAAATGGTTTAGGATTTAAAGGCAAAACTGCAGGCATATCAACCCCTTTGTTCCTATTGATCATGGAAAAATAAAGGTTGATGGTTGTGATAAACAGAAGGCAATTCAACAAAACAAGAATCCTTATTGATTTGTTCGTTTTGTGGAAATGCAAACCATGTTCAAAGCACGTGTTGGAGATTCAGAAGGAACAACAAATGAATTGCCAAACTGCAAGAGAAAATGCGAGAAATGAATCTGGATAATCAACGTGGTTTCCCTAAAACCAGTGCTTCCAGGGTCAGAAGAGGTAGTAAATTTGTTTATACAACAAACCTTGGTAAACCACTGTGTGGAAAAAGAGGGGATCTTTTGGCTCACGTCGTCACTGTCTAGTTTCAGTGACATTCGCATCCTCATCTTTAACTTGAGAAAATGAGACTTGTTGTACATTCTTCTAGGGTTTGGGCAATCATAAGTCTATCGTTTGTAGCCTTTTCTCTCTCAGAAAGATACAGTTTCATGGCTCCTGTTACTAGAGGCACCACAAGTAGGGATGCAGTTGAAACAGTTAATGTGTATTTGTGTAAAGGAATCTCGTCCTCGAGGATGAAGAAAGTGAAAGCTACAAATAGTAAAGAAGGTTCTTCCTCTAACTGCCTCTTGTCTGTTTATCATCTTGATAATAACTTTAGAGGTGTGATGAGAGATTTCATCAACAAAAGAAATGATTGAAAATCTCAAATTGTTTCGTCTTTAGAAAAGATAACTCGCTATGAACAAATGTTGTCTCTAACAAAGAACACCTTGTGTGAGCTAAGAAGAGAAACTAGTGAGTTGACGGATATTATGAAGATTTAGAGGAATTGAACGATCCCATAATCAATGGGTTTTTCAATAACGAGAAAGATTTCTCGGTAGATGCTCTGAGAAAGCTCTATAACATCTAGTGAATCTTCTGATGAGAATTTTATTTCTTGTTTTGTTTAGAAGAATAACTAGAGTTTTGAATAGCCATTATTGTGATTACACATAGCTATGTCCAACATTTTCATCTTCATGTTTTTAGGTTTATTTGTTTAAATTCTAAAAAATTATTTGGAAGATGTATTAATCTTTATGGTTTCATATATTGCAATTTGTTATGGGATATGTGTGTTTGCGTCCGTGAACTTTGTCAAAACTTAAGTCTTTCATATGTCGATATGCATGTATTGGTAGAAGAATGAATGAATGAACTTTTGACATTACAAAAGTTAAAGCCTTTTATGTCATATTTTGATAAAAGAAAGGATAAAACTTTTGTTTACAAGGATTATGTCTTTTGTATGTCATTGTGCAAATAGTGATGGAAAATAGAATGAATCCTTGTTAATTCCGCAGTATTGATCTTCCCTGATTCATATTTTATGTATATATTGTGCGGCTCCGTAAGTTCTCTTATGTTGAGCATTTACGATTAGATTAATCATGGGTTTTCTTGTGGTTAATTTAATTGAGTATTATTTGGATTCAAATTCATATTCGTATGTGATTTGTTATGTCCAAAGAAATCCTTCTTTTCTTGTGAAAGTAAGGTCGCTCTTGTTGTTCTTTCGGGAATGACATTTTATGGGGGAGAGTTCTTAATCGAACTTGTGCTTAATTGCCAAATCTTTGTGGAGAGTGCGGCTGTGGAAAATTTTAGGGGTTATCTTGTATCTTTATAAACTCCTTGATGAAAGCATTTAGCTTCGGCTATATGATTGCATCTAAAAAGTTGATATGTATTTTCTTTTGGTCATGAAATGTATCTATGGAAATTTCATTAGGATCCCACTAGTTTCGTACCTTTGCCAATTTATTGACAAAAGGGGGGAGAATTAATGTGTAGTTCACACTACAAATACATATGGTTTTCGGATCATTATGTAAGGGGGAGTGGTTTCCATGTGAGATGGAGTATTGACTAAGGGGGAGTGATACATATGACCATAGTATTGTTGTCGAAGTTATGATGCAATTGAACTTTGATGTTGTGTAATAATACTATGACACTGTGTAACAATGATTGAGAATTCTTGTTTTCTCATTGTTATGGCTACGGATTTTCAACAACGATGATGTTGAACTTACAACCTTTGGAATCATTGGAGTACTTGGAAGTAACGAAGATTTCGAGTAATGTTGAAGAACCAAGAAGATCAGGCATGTGGAAGAGAATCTACAAAAGTTTATTTATCTATTTTTATATTCCATATGTATTGATAGTTTTGTCACTAAAATTGACAAAGGGAAGATTGTTAGAGCAATCGCTGGTCGAACTCGCATGCGTTGCTATCTCAAGCATGTTTGTCAATGTTTGTGATCAAAACTATAAGTCTTGATTTCTAGTCTAC
>JAJJWW010010438.1:0-19747 GCA_023531295.1 Papaver armeniacum
ACATCAAGTTCTAGCTCCCATCATGGGTTTGGCGCAAGCATGGTCGGCTATCGCAATCTCCACAAACATGGATCCCGCCCAAGGTCATGATGACTCCTCATTTCTCGAAAGCGGCACCACCAACGGAGAGGTCCCAAGATGGTTGACGTCGTGTTAGGAGATCCACACCAACATGGACCTAACGAAGGACGCGATTACTAGCATACTCGACTTCCTCATCAATCTAGTATCGCCAAGTAGTCCATGCTCCCGGGAGATCAGAGCGGGGGACTAATATCCCGAATGAGCGTGCTCAAATCAATTCAGTTTAAATCACCGACCGGAAGCGCCATTGGACCGGGAGCGACCATAAGCTGGGACATAAACTTATGTGAATTCTTTGCACCTCTCAAGGACCAGTGGATAAAACATTCGTCGTACGTTGAGACGCCGAACTCGTATACCCCAAAGCGGAAAAGGCGTGTTTAGCACTGATTTATTCCATCCGGGAAGTTCGAGCACTACCTCCTCTCCAATAAAGTGGTGCTAGGTATCACAAGTCGGGACCTGTAAGTTTCTCCTCTCGAAGCAGAAGCTCGATATGAAGGCCGGCTAAATAGGCTCATATACCAGTCTGTGAGAGTTCGACATAACGTGCGTCTCCCAGAGGCCATAAAGGGACAAGTGCGTTTGCGGACTGTTGCTTGAGCATTCCAGGGGAAGATACCGCGAGATTACGAGAAGATCTCCGGAGATCTTCGAGATATCTTTTTAGTCAAAGAGAAACGTGGCTCATGTTCTTCGACGGCTCTTCCACCCCAAGCACTAATCCTGAGGAGGCGGGTGTTGTACTTAGTATCTCCCGCCTTGGAGAAGTCTTCGCACTCTTTCAAGCTAGACTTCCAGGTGCACCAATGCTTCTGAGTACGAAGCTTTCCTCATCGGACTATCACTAGCTAAACAAGTCGGGGCCACGCGTTTGGAGATAAGAGGAGATTCCAGTTACTCATCAACCGAGTAAACGGATCTATGCATTGAAGGAACTAACGCTGGCACCATACAAGGTCAAGCACAAAACTACTCAATTATTTTCGTTGAAGCAATCGTCGCGCCCTTCGCCGCCTAAGTGGCGCAACAAGCATGCCGACCGCTAGCTACGCTAGCCTCAAAGCTGCAGTTTGAAGGGTGAGGAAACCCCGACAAGAAAGCAGAACGATGCTTCAACGTGGTTTTCACAACTCCGAGAAAGCCGAAGACGACGATTTGGAGAACTCCTATCATTCAAGAACTCAACAACTCACTCTTTCAAGGGAAGGTCGACCTCAAGACCTCGCAGAATTTCTTTATGCTTCAAGGTGTTCTCGTATCGCCGAAATCCGGGACGGATCTCTGTCAAGGTGTCTCGGGGAAAGAGGAAGCACAAATACCCGTTTCGAACGTATTCATCCGAGTCTGGGACAACATCGGTGGTAACTCTTACCGTCGTTTACAACGACTTGATACTCTTGTAGAGATGGAAACCCAACTCAGTTGCTCCAAAAGCGTGCCCCCAGGTGCCGGGCGCCCCCATGTCGAGGAAATCCTCAACATCGCCCATACTCTGGACTCATGAGCCGACGTCATCACTTTCCTCGATATCATTCTTCCCTACTAACAAAGAGGATGCGTCAAAACTAAGAGCGTAAGTCCAAAAGGTTCGTTTTCCATGATGGGGTTTTATATCGCAAGAGTTTGTGAGGCCTACTAAGGTGTTTGGATGACACAGAGGTCCAGTTATGTTAAGAGAGATGCATGAAGGTGAACACCAAGGAAAACGAAATTATTCACGAAGATACACGAGAGGTACTCTTTGTCGACCATGGAAGACGACGCGCTACCCGTTCGTAAAATGCCGAGAATGCCGATTCATGGAAACCTCATCCACACGCCTCCAACACCCTTGCACGCAATAAGTAGCCCATGGCCCTTTTCACCTGGGGACTCGACATCATCTGAAGATCAACCCCCCATCTTTAAACAAGATGAGTACATAATAACGCGACGAGTACTTCACCAAGTGGGTTGAGGGCCGTCGATGAAAGGAACCACTTGAGCCACAATCGCATTCATCAAGGAGCACATCATCTCGCCGTTTTGGCATCTCCAAACACATCATCACGAAACGACACACCTTTTCGCTAACAAGCCGTCACAGGAACTACTTGAGGTACGAGAATCAAACAAGTCTTCTACCATCTATTATCCTCGGGGGAAAATGGGAGGGCCGGGCAAAAGTACCAACAAGACTCTCGATCAAGAATCCTCAAATGTGACAAGACATGAAATCCCAACCCTGGCATGAGCAATTGCCAATGGCCCTCTCCGCAGGCATCTGTAACATCCTCCGTAAGCTCCAAGGCGTGTCTCCTTACTCCCTCGCTTCACTGCGTACGACGCAATCCCTCCGGCAGAAATCAAGATCCCATCCGCGGGGTACCCAGCCGAGCGGATTCCCAGTGGAACGAAGCCGAATCACTCAATGCCGTAAGTGCGGAACTGGATACTCTAGACTCAAAAGATCCGGGCGGGGAGCGATTCGTAAATATACGAGAAGGGATTTCATGTGACAAGAGCCATATAAAACCCAGGTTTTTCAAGGAAGGAGATCTAGTGCAAAACCGCCAAACACATCCAAAGAAGACGCATCGCACCAAAGTTTTCTCCCCAAAACGGGAAGGGCCACCAATCACTAAAGCATAAACCTTGGTAGTTACTACAAGATCATCAAAGAAGACGGAGGAAAGCTAGAGACGGGTTATCAATGGAAAATAATGGCTAAAGGCGTACTACGCTGATCATTCCCTACAACATGCTACATCAAAGTGTGAACGTCAGGCATTTCCCTCCGCTTTTACTTTCTTTCTTACCAAGTTATGGAATTTCAATACAAAGCTAATGGATTAAAACGGAATCTCTTTATTTTCTTCAAAAAAAAAAAAAAAGAGAAAGGGGAGCCTTCATATCTCATAATGCAAATCAGAAAAGCCCATCTAGTAAATTATAATCCCTACAAAATATCATCTTCAATCGGCCATGATATCTTTCAGTCCTACTCTTTATATCTGAGTTAACTCCTCAATCTTCCGAGACCAAGTGGCCAAAATTTCCTCTTCTTCCAAGCATGGCTTTCGTATGGTGAATCACACCGGCAAGAATACTGCACTATCAACCTTCACAATGTGAGGCGGTGCAACCAAATTAACGTTAAATTCCAAAGACTCGCGAGTAGACACCATGTTCTCCCACTTTGAATGGTGACTCCACAACGGATGAATGGACACATTCTCCATCTCAACAATCATTGGCGTAAGATAGTTCCTTTAAAACCAAAGCGGACGAGCAAGACTTCACCACGTTCCCGGTAGCAATATGGCCATCGTTTTCCATATCCTCGTATAAAGGGCTACGAATTCTTTCCGCACCAAGAAACCACCAACATTCCGATAATTGGAAGAGAGACACCTCCTCCCGAGTCCCAAACGATTAACCCTGCAGAAGGAGTATTCGTGACAAAGAAGAGCCCTAAATCAAAGCATTCTCTAAATCTGCCGATCGGCAAGGTCGGACTCGAAGGAAGAGGAACAACTAGGTCATCTAAATGCGACAATGATGACACATGATCCAACGGGATATCTCTCGCACAAGGAAATTCTCCCATTTACACAACAAGCATTAAAGTGTGTGTCAATCCGCCAAAGAAGAAGAAAACATACCGTATGTTTTCTAACCCGAATAACATTTCTTTGGGACGCTCATGCAAGAATCGGACCTCGCACCCTCATCTGGAGAACTCCGATTGGTTAGAAGATGACTCGAATCTGCGAAAGACATGACAAAGAGGGAAATCCAACAAGAAGAATCTTTTCTCAAACAAGGAATATGATCGTTTGCATTAGGGAATAAATACGGGATTCTGAAAAGGAAAGGAAGCAATGAGGGACGTAAACGCTTTCGAGATCTTAGCATGAACAATGCCCTAATTGAAGCCGCATGTAAAGTAAAGCAAAATAAGGAAACTCTTGTCTGTATTAAGAAACGCCTACTCCCTCTCTACATAAGTCAGCGGCAAGCATGGTTTCCCAGTTTGGACCAGCCCATGGTGCGACTTCTCAATGCCGCCCAAGTCACGCCTCGCAAGCATGGTTTCCAAGTTTGGTGGCCCCCAATCGCGACTTCCCAATGCCGCCCAAGTCACGCTGCTAGCATGGTTTCCAAGTTCGGACGGCCCGCCAAGTGCGACTTCTCAATGCCGCCCAAATCACGCACCGCAAAGCATGGTTTCCAAGTTGGACCAGGCCCCACCAATTGTGCCGACTTCGATTTGTGCAAAACTACCCGAGGCAAGGATTCCAAATCCTATCTATAAAAAGGTCGACAAGCCTCCCTTCAATTTTCTTTACGGTTTCTTTGTTAATAGTTTGTCACCCATCTTATGCTTACCTCGCAAGCAAAGCCCTGTCCAGAGCTAGCGGGGACTTAATGTTGATGGTGGATTTTAGACAAGGGGTAAAATCGTAAAACCCCATGACCTAGTGTTACCATAACACATTAACTAAGAGAATTTAACTCAGTGTAAATAATTAATAGGGGTATTTTTTCAAAATGCAGTTAGGTTTTCAACACGAACCTAATTCCAAACCAATAGCATTGCGCACCACGGGCAACCATGCCAAACCAAGCCGCATCTCTGCGCACCATGGCAACCATGCCAAACCAAGCCGCATACTGCGCACCATGGAAACCATGCCAAACCAAGCCGCATACTACGCACCATGGCAACCATGCCAAACCAAGCCGCACTCTGCGCACCATGGCAACCATGCCAAAACAAGCCGCATCCACGCACCATGGCAACAACGCCAAATTCCGAGCCGCTATGCCTTGGCCCACGACCAACATAGCGCCCTAGGTTTGCAAGACTTGCAACTAGGTCAACATGGCCGCACGTGCCATTGGCACATGCCAACACGTGTCGCAAGCCATAATTCCAAGCCGCTGCGCCTTTGGCCCACGCCAAACATAGCGCCATAGGCTTGCAAGACTTGCAACTAGGTCAACATGGCCGCACGTGCCATTGGCACATGCCAACACGAGTCGCAAGCCATAATTCCAAGCCGCTATGCCTTTGGCCCACGCCAAACATAGCGCCCTAGGCTTGGCAAGACTTGCAACTAGGTCAACATGGCGCGATCGTGCCATTGGCACATGCCATCACGTCATAAGCCATATTTCTAAGCCGCTATGCCTTCGGCCCCATCGACCAACATAGCGCCTAGGTTTGCAAGACTTGCAACTAGGTCAACATGGCCGCACGTGCCATTGGCACATGCCAACACGGAAGTGTAAGCCATAATTCCAAGCCGCTATGCCTTTGGCCCACGCCAAACATAGCGCCCTAGGCTGCATGACTTGCAACTAGGTCAACATGGCCGCACGTGCCATTCGCACATGCCAAAACGTGCCGCAAGCCATATTTCTAAGCCGCTACGCCTTTGGCCCGCGCCAAACATAGCGCCCTAGGCTGCAAGACTTGCAACTAGGTCAACATGGCCGCCCACGTGCCATTGGCACATGCCAACACGTGTCGCAAGCCATAATTCCAAGCCGCTATGCCTTTGGCCCACGCCAAACATAGCGCCCTAGGCTGCAAAACATGCAACTAGGTCAACATGGCGTGCGTGCCATTGGCACATGCCAACATGATCGCTAGCTAGCTTCCTATCAAGGTCACGGCCCTAACGGCCCGCTTGCCATTGGCACATGCCAACATGCTCGCTAGCTAGCTTCCCTATCAAGGTCACGGCCCTAACGGCCCCGCATGCCATTGGCACATGCCAACATGCTCGCTAGCTAGCTTCCCTATCAAGGCACATGCCGACTAACGACCCCGCATGCCATTGGCACATGCCAACATGCTCGCTAGCTAGCTTCCCTATCAAGGTCACGGCCCTAATGGCCCCGCACGTCATTGACACATGCCAACATGTTTGCTAGCTAGTTTCCTTATCACGGCCTAACGGCCACGCACGCCATTGGCACATGCCAACATACTCGCTTATTTGGTTTCCCTGTCAAGGTCACGGCCCTAATGGCCACACATATAAGCAAAACCTTTCGGGTAGCCTAACTTGCAACCGTGCAACCTACCACCAAGGCATTCCGCACATGCCAAACGCTGCAGTTGGTAGCCAAACTTGCAAACCGTGCAACCTACCACCAAGGCATTTCGCACATGCCATTGGCACATGCTAAACGCACATGCCATTGTACATGCCAAACGCACACGTCGGGGTAGCCAAAACTTGCAAACCGTGCAACCTACCACCAAGGCATTCCGCACATGCCATTGGCACATGCCACACGCGCCACTAGCGGCGCCACTTGCACTCAAGATGCAGCCAATACTCGAGACATCAACACTGGGTAGGGGATACTTCTTTAGGGTTTTGGTTTAAGGCCACATCGGCGTACCCCTACGCTCACTTTAAGCGTGAAAAGGAATAAAGCGGTCAAATAAAAGATAAAATAATGGTGAAAAACGTTTTCACCCATTAAACCATCTGGTTACCACCTCCTCCCATTATTTCACCCTTTACTCTCTTCCTTCATGAGGCGAGTGCGTTTCAATCTCGACTTGTATAAATAGGTCTTACCTATTTCCACCAGGACAAAAGTCTCGGTCGGAGAAATATACTACACTTACACTCTCGGAAAGGCAACTTTGCAAGCTCTCTCAAAAGCTTCCATCTCTTGCAAGCTTCCCAAGCTTTCACTTTACGATACAAGTCGAGATACTACTCTCTCTCAACACCTTCTTTGCTTCCCTCCCCAAATCAACCCTTCTCCTCCACTTTGTGACCCGAAGCAAGTCCGGAACGGCCATTTATTGGTTTAGGCCGGACTTATGCAGATCGTCTCTCGAATCTACAAAGTGCTCACGTGCGACACATTTGTTTAGGGTTTGAATCAATTTCTCACTCACCCAAGAAATTACCGAAATCAAAGAGAACGATTTTCACCCATAAACACCTATGTATGCTAGGAAATGTAACACAAGCAATCGAGGTTCTTTGGTCCTTCATAATAGAGTTTGTCGCGATCAATACATGTTGAAAACCCTAGATATATCATTGTTGCAGATTTGATTGTTAATTTCTCGATGAGATAATTCTTTGTTTTGCAGCATGTTTTGGAGCTACAAAGGAAGCGAATTATTACCAAACTAGCGAGGTCGGTTGCCGGGAAACAAGCAATTTGAAAGGTCTCTTGCAGGAAGCATTTGAAGCTCAGAGTAACCAGAAGTGAACTTTAACTTTTGAGATACATTATGTACTGTCCCATTATGTTAGGAACCAATGATCACGACAGAAATCCAACCAGAAACGAGTGAATCTTTTTGGAATCCTCATACTCAAGATGTGTGGTCAATGTTAAACCAACACGGTATACATACATTATGTGTTCCCATCCAGGTGGTGTACTATGTAGACCCAGGCGAGTGCATATGCTTAACCAACACAATTATCTCATGGTGGAAAATAATGCCATAATTGCGGAGGCTTGTGGTAGTGGGTGCGATATGTTTTGAGTCTACAATTGAGAAATAATGTAATTTGCGAAAACACTCACCAATAAAATAAGACGATGTGTAATCCTACAATGACAAAAATTTCAGCATTTTGATGAGACCATAACAAAAAATAAGAATTTGGAGTCTTTGCGGCGTGCATCATTTTCTTTTTCTCCCTTAAACTTAGTAACTTGGTTTCGTATAATAGTAATTCGGTATCTGACCTCCATTCTACTCTCTAAAGAAAGGTGTTAGGGCATGTTTAAGTTAACGAGATAATAATGTAACAATTTACTCATTCTTTTGTCAAAATCAATCGTAAAGGGAAAAACATTTGAAGCCATTGGAAGCTCATGCTGCAATGAACTCTTATAATATACTTTCTATCAAGGAGATCTTCTTAATTTATTTACTAGCTTTGTACTTAAATCAAAAGAAAATCAAAATAATAAATGATAAATGATCAATTAAGGAGGTAAATCATCCAACTTCAATTTTCATAGAGCCATTTTCTTCATAAGATCTTGACCCGTTTATGTCGAGTTATCATCTTCTTGAGCTAGAAACTCACCCTTGCTAATCATCTTAAGAAAGGTGTTTGACTTCTCGAAAATAAAACCATGAGAGTAGAAATCATTATGCTATTGATCGATCCATCAATGTGTGATCTCTCGATAAAGCTTCCCATAGAAACCCAAAATTACATTCATAAGCGCAGCAACAACCCATTTCCCATCAGATCTTCAAAGATTTGGATAAAGCACGACCCGATCCGTCTCACTCGTCACTCTCCACTTTCATGAAACATCAAAATTATATTGATTCCGATCGGATCTCATAGATTTGGTTCAACACCGCCGGCCGGACGCCTCACCAGTATCCCCACTTTCACTTTCCCACTTCTCTCTTTATAATGCTAGGGTTTCTCTTTTTAAGATTTACGTAAGACAACGAGATACCATGTGATTTGCAAAATCTCTTTCAAATATATCTTTCTTTTGGCTAGCTAGGAGTAGACACCTTACGGCTGCATAATGGCTAAAGGATCGGTCGTGCCCGCCCCGCTGATAGTGATAGGAGATACCTACCTTTAACAATCTAAGGTTGTGTCTAGTCTGGTGGTGTTTCCTTTGAATTTCCAACTTCAAAGATCCACATCATCTTGAAATGGAGCTAGGTATAGTGGTTTAATCAGATTCAAAATATATACTATTTCGCTAAATAGCGCATCCGTCTTAAGGTGAGCCAACCCTCATCATATATCTCAATTTGTGAAGAAAGTTTTCATCATATATCTGAGTTTGGTCTTTGTTGTTAGTTTGGCGAAGCAAAAGCTTACATATATACCTTATGTTGAATTTTTAAAAAAAGGTTGATTGTGTTGTTTCCAGCGATGGTGTATTTAGTGCAGCTTTCTTCTTCTTTGATAGTCATTCTAAATGCTCTTAGACTAGTTTCTTTCTTTCAGTTCTATGAAACAGGGAGAAACGCAAATGAGTTAGGGAGACAAATCTTTGATGAGAAAATGACAAGAAAATTTCCAGGCTCGCATCAAAAGTGGAACATAGTAAAATTCCAATCCACTAATAATAAAATTTCTCATGTTTTTGCAAACTATGTACTCAAAACAAAATAATGAAGCATCTTAATTAGTGTACAGCAAAGATGAACTTGTAGAGATGCCAATGTTTCACTGCGTGTGGTGTGTGATTTCAAGCCAAGCCATTCATACAATATATTTTCAATGCTTTGCATTTACAATTTGATCGATAACATCTAAATGAAGATCTCTTTTCTAAAGAAGAAAACAATCATCACATTTGCTATAAATCAATTATAGAGATAAATCATCTCCAATAAAATCATCCAGTATGAACTTTTTAGAGAGCCATTTCCTTGATCGGTTTCTCTGGGAGTTGCCGTCTCCTTTGATTTGGAATCTGTCAAGTTCATCACAAGTGAGCTTAACTTACATTCATTTGGTAAAATAAAATAAAAATAGAAATCTGTATAGAGAATTGCTGAACAAATACACACTAATCTAACAGAATCTCCCATCCTTTTTGACACTGTTGTTGAACAAATACACACTAAATCGAAGGAAGCTGTTCAAACCGTAAAAATAAAACCGTGAGAGGAGAAATCATAGTGCGATAGATTTACTGTGTGATCTCCATGGTATGTGAAAGGGTTCCCATACAAAACCAAAATTACCACCACAACAACTCATTTCTAATCAGATCTAAGAGATTTGGTTAAACACTGCCGACCTCACTAGTCTCTTCCACTCTCTCGCTTTTCTCACCTTCTAAACAACGAAATGAAATGCTCGGGATTTTTCTTTTTATAGGCTGAGACAACTCAAACATGTGAGTTACTGAAATCTTCTTCAAACCTAACCTTCCTTGAAGGTGTTTGGATACCAAAAGCCAAAAGTTAATCTTAGAAGTCATAAGTAAATACAATTCTACCTTGAAGCAAATTATATATTTGCTTCATAAAAGAAGTTGTTTTCTTGCTTTAATCTGAAATTGCGTGCTAAAATAAACTCCAAATTTTTTCTGCTCATAAAAATTGAAAAGTAACTTTTTAAGTGATATCCATACATATTGAGAAGATATAGAAATCTGCTTAGTTGAGCGGCAAAAACCGACACTGACACTGAGATGCAAAAGCTTGAAAAGCAAACGAAATTAGATATAGTCCTGGTCGAAAGTGTTGTGCATATCCACCTGTATAAAATTGTATTTCGTCAAAATACCAATTAACACAAATTTTAGGGAGTGCAAAAGGGTTAAGATGACAAAAAAAGGGATAAATTTATATAGATTAGGCTTGGGAGCTCACATTTGAGGGGATGCAATTGCACACTCAGCTCTCGATGTGCCTCCGCCCCTGAGTATAAGGGTAAAGTCACTGATGATACCAGTGACCAAAGCTCGAAACAAGCTAGCACCGAATTCTTTACTAATTAAAAAAAAAAAAGACACTCCTTTGGGTTAATGGATTTTTTTTTTTTTTGATCGGTCAATAGGAAAGGATTCATTGAAAAAGAGGTACTTAGGGGGTACCTCAACCCAACAAATACAACCAAAACAAAAAAGGAAACCGAGTTTGGAGTCGATCACCCAAAGAAAAGAACAAAGAACAAAACGTCAAGAGAAAAACAAGACAATAAACACCAAATGTCTCATATCCAACTCAACGCGGCCGATAGAAATACGAGTCCCATAAAGCTACCACCATGTTAGCCGTCAACCCAAACATTTTAGTGTGTGACTCCACCCCAAAAAAATAAGCTTGAATCTTAATATCTCGAATTAGACTTTCCAAGTTTCTCTTTTTGTGATTGAAGATTCTAAATTCCTTTCTTTCCAAATGCACCACCATTGGCGACCGGTAAGTTGTTCCATATGCCATTAAGTCTTTCATCACCCCAATCATGTCTCCAATTTTTATAGTTGCGGAAATATTACTATCATAACTCCAATTGAAGTTGCATCCTTCGGAAAAATAATCCCAAATTCTCTTTGTTCGCCAACAATCATGTAACAAGTGGGTACTTGTTTCATCATCTTCTTCACAAAACCGGCACACCCTATCCACATCCATGCCTCTTCTAATAAGCTTGTCCGTCGTCATCAACCTTTCATGGTATAAAAGCCAAAGAAAAAAAATTTACTTTGTACGGATAATGTTTACTCCAAATAATCTCACTTGGGAAGCTAATATCGCCTTGATCACAAAGAGAATCAAACCCGCGTTTAACCGTGTAACCATCAACCGTATTGTTTCTATCCACCATCCACAATCTAGAATCCCGGCCCCTTCTTGAATATTTCACCACTTCTAGTAAAGAGTTTATGGAAGCAATCTCACTCATTATGGTTTGAGAATATCTACTTCGAGACATGAACTTCCATTTGATACCGTTACTCGAAATCTCATATAACCTAGCCACCACTTTCCCTTTGGTTCTTGAAGCTTCAAAAGCCAATGGAAATCTATTGCATAAAGCAACATCTCCAATCCAAAAATCTTCCCAAAATCTAATTTCATTTCCCCACCAATCTTAAATTTCACATGTTTGTTAAAATCCTCGAGCTCGTTGAATATTCACCAATCTATTGGGTTAATGGATTTTTGGTACTTACATTTTGTGAAAGTTAGCGTTTGGCGTATCTTTTTTCCAGCTTCAGGGTTGGTACTTCGAACTTCCGTTGACTCAGTTAAATCAAAATTTTGGTTGTGGCAAATTAACTCATCAATTGCTTGAAATTAATCACATTGATTCCGCTGCCCACAAAATACCTGTTATCAAAATTGAGAGCCTTCTTTCTGGAGAGTCAATAGATATGAATTAGAGAAACTTCACTCTGCCTGCAAAGACCGGGGCTTCTTTCAGGTAATACGCCAAGTAAAAGAAATTCACTTTTGCATGAGTTCTTATTTTTGTTATACGTTGTTGTTTTCTGCACAGGTGGTATAGATCACGGTGTTAGCTCCTCGACAGTTGAGAAAATAAAGATGGAAATATGTAACCTCTTTGATCTCCGACTAGAGGAGAAAAAGAACTTATTGCAGAAACCAGGTGAGCATGAGGGATATGCCTGTTCATAGTCATTGAGAAACAAACTTCTCTTGCAAGAGCTTCAATCAAGTTTTGCAAACCATTTAAATATGATGCATTGTATGAGGTCTTAAAGGACAGTGTTCCGGCATGCTTAAGTTAACTAGATTATATGGTAATGTAACAATTTACTCATTCTTTTGCGAAAATAAATCAAAAAAGGCAAAACACTTCCTTGTTTTATCTATTACAAGCAATTTGGAGCCTCTTTGTTGCAATGATTCTTATATTATATTTTCTATCAAGGAGATCTTCTTTGTTACAAGCCTTCTGTTTACAATTTGTTAGCACTTGAATGAAGATGACTAGCTTCTACAAAAAAATAAAAATGAAAATTATATTTGCTATATAAATCAAAGGTGAATGATCTTCAACAAAATCATCCGGCTTGAATTCAACGAGAGCCACTTCCTTCAAGAGGTCTTCACCAGTTAACATCTCCGTCAAATTGGATTCTTCGACTGAAGAAAGCTGTTCCAGTTGAGGAAAAATCAAGAATATGAGAGGAGAAATCATTATGCTATCGATCCATTGTGTGATGCTCTATGCAATGTATGTGTAAGGCTTCCCACGCTAAACCATAATTACATTCATAACATGATACGGCGCAGCGGCAACGATTTGAAATAAACCGACACGCGGAGAATCCACTCCGGTAAATAAGACCCAAATATGATAATCAACTCCAATCCAGGAGCAAAGGCGGCGATAATGACTCTAATCCAGAGTTAATCAACAACCAATGGTATTAAGCAAATAACATAACAAATTCATTAATCAATATGCGAGCTAATCCAAGCTGAAGATAAAGTTACAATGCAAAGGCTATATATAGCCCGTAATATATTATTCTCATAACACAAGATAAATCTAAACAAGAAAGTAATTATCCTAATAATTAAAATTCTCAAAGACAATTTGTCATTTTCTTACAAATAAGTCTAGATTTAGCAGATTTGATGTATAGTTGTCCAAAATGGCAAAATCTAAAAATTCGATCAGATCAAATGTCGTAAAACCATCTCAGTCCACTTCTTTAAAGGATTTCTATTTACAATTTTTTAGCATTTAAATGAGAAACAGTTTTTTCTTTAAAGAAAATGGTTACCATATTTGCTATATAAATCGATAAAGGAGATAAATCATTTTCAGCAAAATCACCCGGTATGAACTCATAGAAAGGCATTTCCTTTGAGAGGTCTTGATCAATTTCTCTGCTAGTCACAATCTCCTACCATGGGGAATCTGTAAAATTCATCACAAGTGAGCTTAACTATACATTCATAAGTGTACGGTGAAAAAAATAAATAGAGAGACAACTAACCTCAAGTGCATCTGATATTTTCAATAACCAAACACACAAAATGAGGATAGAATCTCACATCATCCTTTACACTGTTGCTGATTCTGTGTAATGGAGCAGGAGAAACTTCGAGCTAAGAAAGCTTTTCAAGCTGGCAAAAATTAAACCATGAGAGGAGAAATCATTATGCTATCCAATGTGATCTCTCCAAGGTATTTGTAAAACTTCCCATAGAAGCCAAAAACTACATTACGTAACAACAATAACCCATTTCCGATCAGATCTGTAAGAGGTTTGTCTAAATCGCAGTGGTTTCTCCCGTTTCATTCTCTCACTTTTCTCCTCTTTTTTAAAACCTAGGTTTGTTTTTATAAGGCAACACAAGAATGTAATTGTATTGGGCTGGCCCGGAATAGTCACCCTTTATGCACGATGTTCATTGATGGTTTAAATGGTTGGCCCGTAACATCGTTTGTAGCGCCTAATCATTAGTCTCCCATTCTTGCTGGTTGCGACTCATAACAATGACTGCTGCAGGGATCAATAAAATCAAAATGCTTTTTCTAGTCAACATGGGTGACACTAGGGAGGTTAACTCAATGCTACTCCCTCCGTTCCAATTTAGATGATGTTGTAGAATTTTTCACTTAGATTTAAGAAACATCAAAGAGAATAATTTTTTTCCAAATCTGCCCATATTAATACCTTTCTAAAAATTTAAACCTCCTAGTTTTTTGTTTCTAGATTCCAGCATAAATTATGAATCCCCATGTAATTCCACTTGGGATGACCAAATATCCTAAGATGATAGAGAATAGATTTAAAATCTTAAATTAGATTAAGTATCTCTCATCGATAAGGCCCCTTCCTATGCACATGCCAAAATGGTGTTTGGCATACCAGGTGGCATGCCAAACCATTTGCGCCACTATGGGGAAACCATTTGAGCGATCGAATCCCTAGCGAGCGATATTGACAATATCGCCGATAAAGTCTTTATCGCCGGCGATATTGTCAATATCGCTTCAAATTCACTTCATATCGCTGTCGATATAATCAATATCGCCACCGTTCGAGTTTCTGACGCCTATAAATACCGCAACTATACTCCCACCTCTTCTAAACTCTTCTCAATTCTTCTTCTGAAAACCTTCTGAAAACCACTGATTTTCTTTAAACTTTTGTTCTGAAACGATTATCTTAAACAGACATGGAGAGAAAAAAAGAAACAAAAAAGGAAAGCATCTACGTACCCCGAAGGAAAAGTGGAGTAAGTTTTGTTGTGGATACAAATTATGAGTTTAATAATGTTAGACTAGTAGCCGGTGAAGGTGTATTCTCTAATCACCTTTACGATAATGAGGGCGATGTAACGCCATACATCTAAGAGGTGGATGGATTGAGTTACGTAGAATTTTGAATTACTTCTGGTCTTGTTCAAGAGAGTGAGAAGATATCCTTAGCGACATCTATATCAAATACAACCTAGAAACCACAGGACTCAAGGTGTTCAAGTTATATTAGAACGATGGTGGAAGACTACAAACACGTTCTTTTTCAAGGACTTTGAATGCGGTAAGTTGAGTCTTTTCTAGTTATTTAATTTTTAGATTATGTGTTTTGTTTCATAAAAATCAACAAATTCTAATTATGAATAATTATTGTTAATAGGAGTTACACCGATAGATTTATACATGTTAACCGGAATTCCATGCCAAGGAACTTAATTCCATTTAATAGACTAAAGTGGGTATCGAGAGAAGATAGATGGAAGAAAGACTTCCTTTATACTCAAATGAATTAGGAGAAATCCTACACATAGACAATTAAAAGCGTATGGGTTGAAGGTGTATGCGGGTTGAAAAGTTTTTTCAGCGTTATCTTGTAAGAATGAATGAAAATAGGGAAGTTTGGTAATCAATATTTGATCCCAGCCATTTTGAGGGAGCTAGAACGTCTGTTTGTATTGTGGACACTCGGCCAATGTCATTTCCAAATGCTAGCTCGTAGTGTTAATTGGGTTTCGAAGCATTAGAAGATTTAGAGCAAGCACCAACATATGATTGGGGGACCTGATTTTATGAAGATTTACATTGCCTAAGTGATAATTCGGCGTGTGATAAAGATAGTTTTAATGCTTTCTGGGAGTTCGGAGGTAAGAACCAATCTTTTTCACATTATGTATTTATTTGTCATTTTTATATGGAAAACTTATTAACTGCTTTGAATGTTATTATTTTGGTATTGGTGGTATACATATTTTGTTTTGAACCTTGTCTTAAGAATTATACGAATGTATTTGGTCATACGAAAGTATGATTAGAATTGGGAACTGCGCAGTTGAAGATGGTCAACATCTTGCTATTGTTCATAAGATTCGGCGATTGAGTAGAACAAGCCATAACCTTATCTCACGGCCATATGAAGTAAAGACACGAGTTCCAAGAAGAACTAGGTCGACAATGGTAGAGTTAAGCCTTAAAGGATGGTGTTATACGGCCTTTATTTACGAGAAGGGTGTTTGGTATTATGGTGAAAGACAGCTTCTTCTGTTTGCAAGGGATATAGGTGATAGTCATCAACCCTTATCCCAGTCACAGATGTTTTTGACAGACGATTACTTCAAATTGATAAGAGAAGGTCATCATTGGCAAGAAGCTAATGCATTGATCGGAGCGATGGACGAAATGAGTACCTATCTTGGTTTAATACTATTTTAGCCGTTGGATGAAGATCGATGAGCGATTATCATAGTACCGAGCGATAGCTTAGCCAGCCATTGGCTGAATGACCATCGAGCGATCATTTGACCATCGGCGACACGGAAGACTCTATCGCTCATTTGAAACTTCTGTCGCGTATGCCTATATGCCAAAATAACATATTGGCATATGAGTTTGTGCGGTTTGGCATACCCATAGTGGGTGCATATATGCCAAATACCATGTTTTGGCATGTGCATAGGAAGAGGCCTAACAAGGGCAATGAATGTTATGTTGTGATTCCAAAGCAGGGGTAAATCAGTGAGAATTTAGAGAAAATAGTTAAACTCTCATCTATTTTGGAACATACAAAAACACTAAAACATCATCTAAAGTGGAACGGAGGGAGTATTACCTTACTCATTCTTATCCATTTTTACTTTTTACTCCCCTTTTATTTACATCAGTATATTTGACTAGAATTTTGTTTGCATAAAGCGTTTTGTTTCTCATATTCATTGATAGATCGTGAGCAATGGTGTCTATCTCAGCATCGAGCACAGGGTAGCAGTAAATTCATCAAAACAGAGGCTTTCGGTTGTTGCATTTCATTCAACTAATTTAGACACCCAGATCTAGGCCCTGCCCACAGCTTGATCAATCCCCAACATACCAGTACTGTTCCGTAGAGAGACTTGTGGAGACTATGGAGACATACTTTAAGAACTTGTTTGCCCGGGAAACTTGATGCCAATTTTCAGTCCAGTAATTGTTGCCAATTTTGAGTGAATTTGTGTTCTATGACGTTTAAATTCAGGTTGTGGATGGACCAGGATTTCTCTTGGTGTAGGCTGGATTGTCACTAATTTACAAAGTATGCAATTTTTTGAAAATCTGATAAATGATGCGAGTTTACATCCACAAATGAAATACTAAGTAGATAGATAGATATTAAAAATTAAAACGATAAAAATCATTAACAAGAAGTGATCATGGATTAAAAAGTATATTTTATGGAAGAGAAATGAAAGACAATTATATTGAGAGAAAGCTTTTTCTACCCATAGATTAAAATTTATATCAAATGGGCTAAATATTATCTTATCACTGGGCTAAACATAGATGTTTTTTTGGGGACTACTCAAAAATGGTGGGGGACTACTCTCTATTTTTTTGGGGTGGATATTAGAAGTAATATTGAGTCACCCCTTATCTAAGTTTTTTTTAATACCAAACTTTACCCTTGGTAATTAAATTAGTTAGTGTAATGATTAATTAGTGAGGTTAGATTAATTAGTTGGGTGTTTTTAAAAGAATAATTTTTGAAGAAGATTTTTTTTTTTTTTTTTTTTTTGTAAGATGATTGATTTGGAAATAAGGGTTTTGGGTACTTAGATATACTTCAAATTTACTTAATCTTGCTTGAATTGCATAACCTTTGAAAAAATGAAAATTTTATAACCGATTTCGGGTATGACGGTAGAGTTGACTACGAAATCTAAAGAACAGGTGAGTCGAACTCTTCTTCTAGTGTAGTTCGTTTAAAGACACAAAGTCGAACTCATCTTTAATGGAGTTTTTGCCGAGAGAAAAGTTCGGTTGAAAAAATAAATTAGTGTAAGAACTAAAAAGTTCGGCTAGGAAAAAAAAGTTAGAACGTAACCTAACAAAAGTTAGGTCTAGGAATTTTCAACGTAACCGAACCAAAATTCGGCTAGGAAAAAAACTGCGATATGCTTAGAACTTTTGAAAAAACAAACTCCATTAAAACTAAGTTGACAACTGCGCCTAAAAACTTTGTTTTTTCGAAATAACCTAACTTTCCTTCATGTTATTCGTTTCCATCGAGTTGGCTAGTTAGAGCAAAAATTTTCCCAAAATTCCTAGCCGAAGTTGTCCACAACTTCCATTTTCAACTCATTTTGACGATTAATTCTCATTTTTCAACCAAAAACGAATGAAAAATAATGGGTTTGTTATAATTTTGATTTTTATTTTGTTAATGATTTAAATTAAGCTATATATAGAGGTGGCGGCGGTGGTGGTGGTGGTGGTGGTAGCGAAGGTGGTAGGTGGTGGTCGGCGGTGGTGATGGGAGGAGGTGGTTATTAGGTTGGTTTTAAATGGAATTAGGTTAAGGAGTAGGTTGGTCATTTCTACACTTTAGGATACCCCCTTATAACTATAGGGTAGATATTCCTATCACAAAGTAATCCCCATCATTTTTGAGCGGTCCCCAAAAAACGGTTCTAAAAATACATCTAAGGAGTTGAAATTTTCAACAAATTTCAGTACAAAATAGAATTTTCAACATAAAATACATCTAAAATAGAATTTAAAGACAAATTTAAAGTACAAAATAAAATACATCTAAAATAGAATTTTCAACAAATTTCAGTACAAAATGTTTCTTGGGCCAGATTTAGGACGACGAGTTATAGCAGAGTTAGCCCCTTTCTAGGCACTTCCACGATTCTGGTCTGGACCCGATGCTTAGTCGGGTCTCTGGACCTGATGCTATGGAACAAATAAATGAAGAATAATGGCACACACAGAAGTGAACCAAAGCTGCTTTTATTAATAGCAACACATCAGTACATAACATACCCGACTCGACCACTTTTACATAATGAAAAGTAAGAACATACCCTAGTTTTCTCATGTTTTCGGATGTTTTGCAATTGTGTACTCAAAATAAATAAATAAAGCATCTCAATTGGTGTACAATGCAATTTTCATTGCATCTGGTGTGCAATTTCACTACGTTGCAACAATTTCATAGTAAACTTTCAGTGCTTTGTATTTTCAATTAGTTAGCATTTGAATGAAGATCTTTTCAAAAAAGAAAATGATCATCATATTACTTAAATCAATTAAGGAGATAAATCATCTTCAACAAAACCATCCAGATTTAACTTTTAGATAGCCATTTCCTTTAAGTTATCTTGCTGAGTTTTTCTGGCATTGACCACATCCTTCCATTGGAATCTGTCAAATTCATCACAAGTGACCTTAGCTTAACATTCATATGGTTAAAACAAAATAAAATAGAATTTGTATAGAGATGCAACTGAGAATTTACCTAAACTGTGTATGAGATTTGCTGAACAAATACATATATGATTAAACTATATCTCATTCTTTCTAACAGTGTTCCTCAAGCTATTAAAAAGAAGAAAAGCTACTCAACTGAAGGAATCTATTCAATCTGCAAAAACAAAACCATGAGAAGAGAAATCATAGTGCGATAGAACCATTGTGTGATCTCAGGGTATGTGAAAAGGTTCCCATACAAAACCAAAATTACTACAACAACAATTCATTTCTGATCAGATCTAAGAGATTTGGTTTAAACACCGCCAACATCACTTGTCTCCCTCTTCTACCTTTGGTTTTATAGACCAAGACACACAAACATGTGATTTACTGGAAATATCCTTCAAACCTAACGGGTGATTAGATACCAAAAAGCCAAAAGTCAATTCTAATTAGGAGTCATAAGCAAATACAATTTGCTTCACGAA